>CM077251.1:25180724-25370724 GCA_039654775.1 Spinibarbus caldwelli
AGCTTGCTCGGTAGCTGAGCTGGCAAGGAATTTAATTTAGGATGTGGAATCCTTGAATCCCATTTTTATGTCATATTTGCTTTTGTTCATACTATCGGGTAGGTTTAGTTCTAGTGCAGGTGGTATGTTATTTTGGTAACACTTTAGAATAGGGAACACTTATTCACTCTTAACTACGAATTTTCCCTCAATAAATTCCTAATTTACTGCTTATTAATAGTTAGTAAGGTAGTTGTTAAGTTTAGGTGTTGGGTAGATTTAGGGATGTAGAATAAAGTCATGTAGAATAAGGCATTAATATGTGCTTATTTACTACTAATAAATGGCTAATATTCTAGTAATATGTATGCTAATAAGCAACTATTTAAGAGACCCTAAAATAAAGTGTTACCGTTATTTTAAAACACCACAGAGCATTAGAGTTATATCGCCACTCAACGGACATTTCAAGTCAGATGCGAAATTATCTTTATTACGTGGGCTGTACTCTGGCATGGCTTCAGCGTGGATGAATCTAATGTTTTGAGGTGAATGTGTAGCTGTCAGTCACCACACCGGTGTGAATCAAGCACTTAATCACAGATTCTAGCCTGCGTCTTGGGATATAGGACCCAAATAAGAATTTTCACCATATATTGCCATCTGAACAAGTAACAAGTCTGCCATGTTTGTTCTGCACAACTGAGGAAAATGCATTACCATAAATTGCGCTAACAATGGTGATTAAATCTAACGATCGGTCAGCTCATATCACATCGAACCATGCAAATTATTATTATTGTTATACTTTATTCTCAAATTATTAATGTTAACAACATCAGCATTGCGTGACTATGGGTATAGTGTGTATTAGCTTGTAGATTTCAAATTCTGTACAGTCTAATATCTAATTGTCATGCCATTCGAATTTCATATTAAGAAATTCTTTTAACCCCAAAAGCAAACTATGCTCCCTTCAAACTGGTTTTCTTTAAAATACAAATCTTGTGTAATCCCATGCTATCTGTAATCAGAAGCATGTTTAAAACTGGAATATAATTTAATTTCATTCACACGTGGTTCATAAACACATAATCCTTTCTGGATCACAATCCGCCATCAAAATGATACATTTAATTATTCTTGCTGCTGTGAGAAAAGGCTATAAATGAGCTTCCTCCTGCAGGATCCTCACATGCGATAGCCTAGTAGCTGGGACAACTTCTTTATGCTTACAGACGTGACGGAATGACACAGTGCCATCCTCGAATCTCACGCGAAAACCTACCCGTACCACTCAAATTAGAAAGCATTATTATAAGCTAACCGTTGTGAATCGGGCTAAAGTAAGGCGATAGTTTTGAACACTGGCTGGTTATGTACTTGCTCAAATACTGATTTTGGATCATTTTTAAACAAAAAAAGTTACGGACTGCAGCTTTAAGAATATATTATTTAAAACTTTTTTCCCAACCTGTTTGTTTCAGTGTTGCAATACAAACGTGAATGATACCTCAAATCAATCAGCTAATGTATTAAGAATAACACCACTGGACAAATCACATACTTAAATATCTAGAACAGCCCAACAACATGCTATGAGCTAAAATATGTTCATGACATATGAATTTATTTTGCTATATGTTGTTTTTATTTGATCTATTTGTCCCTGTTTTGTTAGCTTGAAGCTCTGTGCTGACAGTTGCATGCTTTCATGCAATATTTCTTAGTTAATTTGTTATGTTTAGTTATTATGCTCGGATAATTTAAAGTAAAATAACATCGGCACATATGTTGTTCATTTTCATCAGAGCTGTTATTGTACAACTACAAATGATGATGGCCAAACATAATGAGTTCATTAGCAACTATATCAGCTCTCTTAAATAGACACATAAAGCTTTTTTTTCCTCCTCAGGAATGCTTTCAAGCAATTTGTTGTGCTATTAATTTGACCTATCATTTTAGCTAAGACATTGCTGGGAGGGCTTGAGAGTGTCAAGTATATTGCAGATTTCACTGACTGTATTCCAACCAATATGCACACAAAATCCCTTCATTAGTAATCACAGTTGATCTTACAAATCAGTCTATTTTATAGTTGCAAATTAGGGTTATTCACCCTCATTCCTCCAATATATGATAGCATTGATATTGACCTCAAGTCACATATAGAGGACTCATAGCAGAATAATCTCACTAAATCCACCTCTTACTGTTTTAGATTGTTGCTATGGGATAAAGACTGTCTTTAACTGATCAATTTCCCATAGGCAAAATCCAAATTATAACTATTAGTGAAATGCAAACTAGAGCCCTGCATTTAAGCCCGGGCCCAACGGGCCCCGACTTTTTTTTCGTAGTTCAGACATGGGCCGGGCCTCGGGCCTGTTTTAGGCTTCTCCTTATTTTTATATTTTAGACATCCATCAATAAGTGATGAAAAAATTGCCACACGGCGCTGGTGGAAACAACACGAGACCGTGCTGCCGTGACTGTCAAGAGCGGTTCGACGGTGTTTATTGTCCCGCAGCAGCAGCGTGCCTTCTCATTAGACGTGCCTTTAGAGAGAAGTCATCTTTACGGATTATGATTATAATGAAAGAGATTTTTTTTTTTATTTTTTTTTTTATTTCGTTAAGTGGTAATTTAAAGCTTTCTATAGATATATTTATCATGTCTTTTTCGCTGAGTTTCAGTTCATTTTTGTGAAGCACTCCTGTTCAAGACGAGAAGGCAGAAGGCCCATCATGTTTGTTTTCTTTATTTTATAAAATCACAACGTTTTGTTGATATTGTGAGTGCACACAAATAAAAGTAGACCCTTTACAGTTCCGAATGATGTATTACTCTTACCTTTATCAGAGAAAATGATGGCGTAGGCTATTTTGTTTCAACTGAAAAAAATTCAAGTGATTGCGCTTGTTACGGATCAGCCAGGTTCCATCACCACCCAATCACAATGATCCCTGTCACCTGAGTACTGAACACCTGTCTTCAATCAAGCACCTCATTATCAGCAGCATATAAGCACACACCTCAGACACCTTCACTGTCCGATCTTGTTCATACGTAGAGGAATCGCTGACTTGCTATACCTACACTGAATACTTACCTGCTCTACTTACCCCGTGTTCCTCCTAGTCCCTCCTGTGTCTCCAGTTCTCCCATCTCTCCCAGGCTCCGGAAGACTGAGGTGTGTGCTTCCTCCTATGTCCGTTCCAGTTCCTGTAACAATCCGATACAAAGATCATCCACTCATCCAAGCTCAAGAACTTCTCTACAACATTACTACTTACATTACTACTTATTGCCTGGATTCATCACTCGAACTCTCTGTGCTTAAAATAAACACCTTTGCTTTTACTAACCTGTTGTGTCCAGTCCTCTTCCGTTACAGAAGATCGGACCGATACAGACGCCACAGATGAGTGATCCCGATCCATTTCAGGGGCTCGTGGACTCCCTTAAATGAGTTCTCCTGCACCAAGCACCATCCCCGTCATCGGCACCGCCGCCCTCACCACCTGTCACCTCCTTCCGAATAATCCGCCGGGCTGTCCTCCAGGATGTCAATATGTTCCACGAACCCAGCGCACTCCCTTGATTCATTCAGCTCACTCATCTTGAGGTACTGGCCACCCAGGGGCCAAAAACACCCACTCGCTGCTACGAGACCGCTTCTGGTGGCCCAATATGGCAAGGGACGTGAGAAGGTTCGTGCAAGGATGCCCCGATTGTGCCATGTCTAAAAGTCCACGCCACTTACCAGCTGGCAAACTCCTTCCACTACCATTTACATTACATTTATGCATTTAGCAGACGCTTTTATCCAAAGCGACTTACATAGCATTCAAGTTACAGTTTTTACATTTGATCAGCTCTTGCTTTCCCTGGGAATCGAACCCATGATCTTGGCGTTGCTAGCGCCATGCTCTACTGTTTGAGCTACAGGAAAGACTACCAGTCCCGAATCGCCCATGGTCACACCTAGGAGTAGTCTTTGTCACAGATCTGCCACCCTCGGAAGGTAACACATGCATCCTAGTCATAGTTGATCGTTTCTCTAAATCCTGTCGTCTTCTACCTCTCAAAGGTCTCCCCACAGCACTGGAGATGGTGGAATTACTCTTCAACCACGTCTTCCGTTATTATGGCATCCCCGAAGACATCGTCTCTGACTGGGGACCCCAGTTTATATCTCGGGTATGGAAGGCTTTTTTCCAACTCCTAGGTGTGACCGTCAGCCTCTCATCCGGTTATCACCCAGAATCAATTGGACAAACAGAGAGGAAGATCCAGGAGGTGGGGCGATTCCTACGAACCTTCTGCCATGGCCACCAGAACTCCTGGAACCAGTTCCTAGGCTGGGCCAAGTATGCCCAGAATTCTCTGCGACAACACTCTACTAGTCTCACTCCCTTCCAGTGCAAGCTCGGCTACCAGCCTCCACTGTTCCCCTGGTCCGGGGAACCATCTGATGTCCCCCGCTGTTGACTACTGGTTCCGGGAGAGCGAGAGGGTCTGGGATGACAGACACCACCATCTCCAACGGGCAGTGCACAGGCAGAAGACAGCGATGGATGTCAGAAGAGCTGAGACACCTACCTATCATCCAGGCCAGAAGGTATGGTTGCCGACCCGGGACATCTGACTGCGCCTACCCTGTAGGAAGCTAAGTCCCAGATTCGTTGGCCCCTTCACCATCCTGAAACAAGTAAACCTGGTCACCTATAAGCTCCAACTCCCTCCACACTATAGAATTCACCCTACGTTCCATATTTCACTGCTTAAACCTCACCATGAACCTGTCCCTCTCCCCACAGAGCCTGGCCAGGCAGAGGAGCCGCCTCCTTTAATCCTAGACAAAGGATCGGTCTATAAGGTGAAGGAGATTCTGCAGTCCTGGCATCGTGGTGGGCAACTGGAGTATCTCGTAGACTGGGAAGGATATGGACCTGAGGAACGATCGTGGGTACCAAGAACTGATATATTAGACCCTGCTCTTTTGACTGAATTCCATGCAGCTCATCCGGATCCGCCAGCTCCTCGGGGCAGAGGCAGACCACCACGACGTCGGGGTGTTCAGCCCTCAGGAGCGGGCCGTGGAGGAGGGGGTACTGTTGCGGATCAACCAGTCTCCATCACCACCCAATCACAACAATCCCTGTCACCTGAGTTCTGAACACCTGTCTTCAATCAAGCACCTCATTACCAGCAGCATATAAGCACACACCTCCGACACCTTCACTGTCCAATCTCGTTCATACGTAGAGGACTCTCTGACTTGCTATACCTACATTGAATACTTACCTGCTCTACTTACCCTCTGTGTTCCTCCTAGTGACTCCTTGTCCCTCCTGTGTCTCCAGTTCTCCCATCTCTCCCAGGCTCCGGAAGACTGAGGTGTGTGCTTCCTCCCATGTCCGTTCCTGTAATGATCAGATACAAAGATCATTCACTCATCCAAGCTCAAGAACTTCTCTACAACATTACTACTCACCGTGTTTATTTCTTGGATTCATCACCCGAACTCTCTGTGCTTAAAATAAACACCTTTGCTTTTACTAACCTGTTGTGTTCAGTCCTCTTCCGTTACAGCGCTGGTGCCTCCATGTCCCGTAGAGTGCACTTTAGCTTCCACGCTCAGCACAAACTCGGATATACCATCATACACCATCGCACATTTATTATTATAGCACAGGTTTAACGTTTAAACATTGTTATATGCTTGAACTCTTTTAGTATATTTATAGATTTCACTTTAGGCAAGTCGTGATGATTTGAGAAGGCTAAATTGATCAAACATAGTTTATTATCAGCTCACTGTCTGCCACTGGCAGCTTGGTCGTTGCTTTAAAAAACAAAAACTTATATTTAACAAACAAAAAATGCTCCAAACGTTTTACGAAATTAACTTAATTAGAGAAACGAAATATAATCATTTTGTCATTACACACAACTTAACTATTTTAATAGCTGAAACAGTATAAGCCGTTTTGGGAGGAGGGGGAAAAAAGACGGGCTCGGGTCAGACTTGGGCCATTGATTTTGATAAGCTGTTGAACACGGGTCAGGCTAGAGCCTAAATTTGAGGCCCATGCAGGGCTCTAATGCAAACGGTCTAACTTGTATTTTTATAACAATTTAAAAAAAGATATATTCATGGATTAAAAATAACTCGTTGTGTACGTTACATCGGTAAGTTGTACTATAGAGATGAATTTTAACTATAGAGTACCCTTTAAAAGCTAGTACTATTGCTCACTCTTAAAGTTGGAGATTTTAACAACCCTTATCTTAAACCTTAAACTTCAACTTGTTTGTGCTACGGTTGAATCACCTCAAAGTACGTGGCTTGTTGCAAAGAGATGTGCTTTTACTTTTCTAAGCGATCAGACTTATGCAAGGTAGATGATAAAAAGGTGCAAAAAATCTGCTAAGAAGCAGATCCCTCATATCTAGGGATCAGAATATCAGAGAGACTTGGGCCATAGCAACCACTCAGAAAAGCCTAGCAACTAACTCGCTGAACACCCTAGCATTGTGATTGTGAGTTTTGTACATACAAGCAGTCATATTTTGTTCTGTAAATGTACAAATCTAGTTTACATTTAATATAAGAGTTTGTGAATCATCCCAAATTCCCTGCCTTGATTTCAAGTTTCTTTTGAAAATAACAGACACAACCGAGGGAAAGGTGCCTTGATCAGAGGTTTCCCTGACATTTCAGCTGGAATAGACAGACACAATCCTGCTGGCATTTTTATGAGCTATGACCTATCAAGGAGCGTCTGTCCTATTAAAAGCATTTTGGAGCTCAGAGCAGGGCCCCTCAGTGGCCACAAAGTCGTCTCCAGTAGAAGAGAGGAACGGAGGCTTACAGACATAAAAGTTTCAGCCTTTGTGTAAAAAATCTGAATGATGAAATTATTGAGCACAATTATGAAAATGAAATTTATTATACTTTAAAATGATATTAAATGCAGTTAGTTGAAGAGTGCTTTTTTGACCCACTTAAGTGGCACTCAAAGTGGACTGTCAAATGTACTGGCAAGCGTTTATAATAAACTAAAATGTACTTTAATGTCATTTCTATTACTGATATGTCATCTATTTAAATCACATTACACATTTATAATGATGAAGTTGCAATGCAGTACATTCAAAATATACCGTATTAAATGTAATATCAGATAACACAGGGTAGTATGTTGGTCAGCACATCAAATAAATGAACTTTATAGCTTGACAAAGATATTAAAACAAAATTTAAAATGTACTTTAAAACTTTTAATTTGACATTTACAAAATTTAATAACTGTACTGACTGTATATTGGGTTAAGAAACAGTCATGAACTCATTTGAGGTACACTTAGGTGGACTTTTATTTTGTCAGTACTATATTATCTGCATACAGATGTGTGTGTGTATATATATATATATATATATATATATATATATATATATATATATATATATTTAAAAAAAAAATAATTTTATATATATATATATATATATATATATATATATATATATATACATATACATATAAAAAAAAAAAAAGGAAAAAAAAAAAGTATATATAAGTCAAGACATTTGCAAATATGATTAAAAGATGAATATGAGACACAACTACAGAATGTCACATTTTATTATTAGCCGTTTCAACACATACATGTTTTACCAAATAAAAAGAACAGCACTTTTAGAGTTCATCCCACTCATTGATGTGAGCATAAGAATTGGGACAGTTGAACATAAGCCAGATATAAAAGATTAAAAGCTATTATTTAGTTGCAGATCCTTGTGCACAATCACAGCAGTGAGTCTGTGACCCATAGACATCACCAGACTCTTGGTCTCATCCTTTGAAATACTTTTCCCAGCCTTTAATGCAGCCAATTCCAGTTGTTGCTTGTTTTGGGGAGTTTCTGCCTTTACTCTCCTCTTCAGCTGGTGAAATTCATGTTCAATTGGATTTAAATCTGGAGATTGGCTTGGGCAATCTAAGACTTTCCATTTCTTTGCCCTTATAAACTCCTTGACTGACCTGGCAGGGTGTTTTGGGTCATTGTCCTGATGCAATATGAAGCACTACCCAATGAATCTGGTGGCATTTTCTTGAATATTGGGAGGCAAGATGGTTTTGTACCCTTCCAAATTCATTCTGCTACTGTCATCATACATTAAGTCATCAGTAAAGTTGAGAGGGCCTGTTCCAGAGACAGCCATACATGCCCATGCCATGACACCACCTCCACCATGCTTTACAGATGAGGCTGTATGCTTTATGGGCATCATGGGAAATTGTGGCAGCCTCTAAAGACAGTTGCATCTCAGCATGAGGCTGTTGATCTGATCTATTTTCAACTTCTGCCATTTACCCAGCGAGGGGTTTACAAAAGAGAAAAGAGAAGGGTAAGATATACCTACCGTGTAAAGAGGCCGACTTGATATTTGAATTCCCACCTGCACTTCCCTTGATGACAAGACAGCACAGTCAGTCTTAAGTCTACGCAATTTATCTTGAGCCGCACCTTTGATGCACATGGGTCACGATGTGTGTACAAATTTGTATTTGAGCACATTGTGTAAAAAAGAACCTTTGAGTTCATTTACTAGCATTCTGTGTGTGCGTACTATTTATATCCCAGTGCTTACATAACTACGCATTTGTCTCCTCTTTCTTCAGGTGTACGCACAACATGACAGCACATTACCAGGAAGAAAAAAAGACATGTGACAAACACAAAAACACCCCCACACTCAAAACAAAACAAAACAAAACAAAACAAAACACATACTAAAAATGAAGACGTCTTTTTTGCACATTACATATTTTTGCACATTTGCATGTAGCGCTAATGTGAAACGTTACAGTGGTGCGCAGCTCTCTTTTGACAAATCTGTAAATTGAAGCTAATGCAATTAGCTTTGTTGCTTTCACCGTAGTCTCCCTGCACTGGAAACAGCAGGCAGTGGGTGAAAGGAGAAAACATATCTGTGCCTCTTATTAGGCAAAAAATGCATACTGGAAATACGTTCGGGACACAGCGAAATCACCCCATATTTCACAAGTCATCCATCGATTTTGTAGCCCAATGAATATTCCAATGAGGTTCTGGATATATTGCCCTAGAGGCCGCTGGCGGTGACTGCTAATCACTGCCAATGCCATTTTGTCAGGTGAATGTCTCACCGTTATGTGACGTGATTGGTCAGGATGGCAGAAACCCTGGCACTGGAAACCGAGAGGTCTCGTGTATCTCATCAATTATTGCCCTAAAAAAAAAAAAAAAAAATCTGAATTAACGGCTAGTTCATACTAAAGAAAATAGTATTAATAGTAGTTTTGTGATTGTCACGTTAAATAAATGCAATACAACAGTACCATGGAGTGTTTTACGGTTTAAACTGTCAATATAATTCTGAGCTCTTTTCCAGATGGGAAATATCATATGATAGCGGCCCTCATTTCTAATTAGATCACAAAATATAAAAAAAAAAAAAAAAAAAAAAAAAAAAAAAAAACAACGCTGTGTGAGTAGTGATTACATCCTTGTTTGACTACTGATTTATGAAGCCGTCCTAATACACACACTCCACCTATATCCCTAAACAAATTCACCAAGCCCGCTGGCTGAAAATGAAGTTACTTAAAAAACGGATTTATACACATTTGATTTTATTTCTACGAGTGCTGAGTGTCATGCTTAAATGCGTTTTCTCAGAAAATTGGTAGGAATCCTATGAATCAATCCCACCTTTCCTCCCTCTAGCGATGCCCTATAGTGTCAATATTACTGTTGCTCATGCTTATATGCACCTGTAGGTTTATCGAGCTTAACAAATTTTACTAAATGTAATATTAAAGTTTGGCCTCATTCTGTAATGTTTATGCTATGGGCATAAATGATTCATGCGGCTTCCTGCAGAAAGTTGTGCTAATAGTTTTCAAAATAGTTCAATTAAATTGACGTCCCAGAATGGCATACTGTACATACATCAGTTAAATATGCAGATTTACACACAAAGTTAATGTTTTTTCCCCCAAATTACAAGCACTATAGTGGGCTATATCCCAGGGGTTATTTATTTATTTATTTAAGGTCATGTTAAAACCATGCTTTTCAAGGTTTTTTTTTTCTTCTGCTTTTCACATGCTTCTATCTATAAATTTTATTGTTCAGTCTTAATTTTGACCAATACTTTTTTAATCTTAAAATATTAATAGCATCATATAAATATGGATCATTACCTGTTTTAACCTGATTATTAAATAAATAGTTAAATATTTATTTATTTATTTATTTATTTATATCATGTGTCAGGCTGTAATTTTGTCCATGTTAAAAATAAATAAATAAATAAATAAAATTAAAAAAATAAATAATACAAAAACAATAATAATTGTGTATATTTAGGTTACATGAAATACAATTTTATATCATAAAATTTGCCTTAGCGAGACAAAGTTGTCTAACTTTTTAGACCAGAAATATTCCAAATGGAATTTCCATCACTGCTATTTCTACTACAGAATGCTGGTAAAGTCACTGTGAAATGTCACTGCGTTGGGAATATTTTCATGAGTGCACTGTTGGGACATTCGTAGTAGACAAATAAAAAAATACAAAATAAATAAATAAATAAATAATAAATAAAAGAATGAAAGAATGAATGAATGAATGAATGAATGAATGAATGAATAAATAAATAAATAAAATGTTGTAGCAACTATATAGCAACGTTACGGTAACTACCCACAATTAGCACATAGTTTTGTATTTCTCCTATCCTTGGAATGGCCTTGTGAGTGCCTTGAGAGTTTCTGAAAGACAAATGCGGAGTCTCAGAAGAGAAAGATCAATACCAAGTTCGACCACTGTCCACTGCATACACACAATAAAGCCTCATTACTGTCTTCACAGATAAAGAAATGAATCAAACACACCCCAGAGTGAATAATTCATGAGAAGCAGTAGGAGAAAATAAAACCCTGTGCTGACATGGATTGAGCTGATGCCTTTTATATTTAGAAGTCATTAAAACGGCCGCCATATTTTCAAGCCCTCCTGGCACTGAGATAGTGTTAATTACGCTCTGATAGAGGTCCAGTTCTTATCAGCGTTACCCATGATGCCAGATCACAGCCGTATCAAAAACGTTGGCCCATTGCTTGAGAGGGGGAAAAAAGAGACAGAAACAGATAGAGACACAAAGAAAGAAAGACAGCTGTTTTGCAAGACAACATGGTGAAATTAGCATTTTAGGCTTCCCTTTCATCTCAATGGCCGTTGCTCGGCTGGCGCAGGACCCCTTTGAAGCAAATGGTTTGAAATGTGCTGTCTTGGTTCATGGGACCTAGTTAAACAGGTAAAATCACATCAGGGCAATACTACTACCATAATATGTTATTCCGTCAGCATATACAACTGATTTTGAATGGCCGCCAATTGAAAAAGATGGTTTTTAGTACCAGATGGTATAGTTATGACATCTACCAGCAGAGGCTAATGGGGTCGTGCTAACCAGTCACCCTTGGCAGTGCACTGTTCTAGTCACATGACAAATGAGGTTAATGCGCCACAATAGATAATGCTAATGTCACTTTTGTCTTTTACTATTGATTGGCTGTCAACGTCTTTATATGTCTGCTCACTTTATCAAGCTGGACTGTCAACTTTTAATTAGTATGGGCAAGGACATACAGACTTAATTGCACCGCAAGAATGCAAAGGAAACTTTATGTTTGTTACCGTAGTAAATTGGATATAATTATACTCTACAGAGTCAATGTATGCTGATATTTTCTAACAAACAGGTTTGTGTAGTTTAGCTACACACATTACCAACAGGTGAATAACATCAGTCAGTCTCCTTAAACAACATCTTTCAGTAAAATCTAGCCAAATAGCTCAGTGACTTTCTATAAGCTGTTTGTCTTTATCCAACCTTTAATCAGTGAACTGAAATTGATTTTCTGCCTGAAAGTTCGAAACAAGTGTCTGGGCATCAGAAAGTGCACCACACACAATTTTGTGAAGCATTTATAGAACAGAACTGCCATAGATCCCTGTCCTCACTTGATAAGAGTAAAGTTACAGACTGTCTTGAATTTTTTTATTAAATTTTCTTCTGGGAACAGTAGTAAAAACTAAAAAGCAACTGTGCAAATTTAGAACCCACCTCAACCCACAATGCAATTATTTTTTACAAGGAGTTTAGAAAAGATGACACAACATTAAAAGCTGAATGGCATAAATTTACAGTTTTCACATTAGATCCATGTATAGACAAGTTGAGAGTTCCATCAAGATAATGTCCAACAAATACACAGTCCAGGTTCATCTGTCCATTGTGTGAGGAGGATTCCAACGGTTGACTAAAATTTTTTTTTTGCTGCTGTGAGAGCAGCTAACAGTAAACATCTTTGTTGGACGGACAAGGTGAAGTCCCAAAAGTCATTCATGAAAAAATGGCGTGGAGTCAAACATATCTCAGTACCCAACAAATATAACAGGTCCTGTGAGAGCTGAGTCCAAAAAGGTGCGAAAGAGGGGCACTCCCAAAAAAACAATGCGAAAATGTGCCTAAAGATCCTTGTGAACAGAGATTACACTTAGGAGAAGATGACAGATTCATATTCAGAAAAAAAAAAAAAAAAAAAAAAAAAAAACCTTGAGAGTGTGATTCCTTTGGTCCAGATCTATCTAGGATATGCGACATTACAGAATTCGTATCTGCACCCAATACAATTTCAAAATCCGAAAATTTCAAGAGAAAGGTTGACAAAACAGAGAGAAAGTAGGGTCAGGAGTACAAGGGGTACAAACTGAAAGAAATACAATATTCCTATTCTCCACTATTGTTTTTTATGTGTTATTCTACCGTCTGTATCACAACCTTTTATCTAAAATAGTAATATTTAAAGTCTTCCGCACCAATTTTAGGACACCTTGGTTTTAGTATCCAGAGATGAGTGAGATACCACTTCATAAAACTTATCATTAGGCCTGTGTATATCCTCCTCTTTCAAATGGGATTCTTAAACTAACACTATATCAATCTTTTTTCTTTGCAAAAAAATCCAGAAAACCTGTACGTTATGAGGGCTATTTAGGCCATTAATATTACTACTCAGAATATTAAGGTCAGTCATAGGTATTGAACAGAATTACTGCATAATAAGACAAAATACAAGTTTGAAAATAAAACCAGTTGAGTCTACCATTAAACCACCCCCTACCCTTCCCGTCACTCTTAAAAAAAAAACAAAAAAACAACAAAAAAAAAAACATAAACACATTCCCATGAACTATGGCAGATCAAACCAAGAACAAACCTTGATCTGCCAGCACCCCTTAATATGATCCGTGGCGTCAACAAAAACCTGCACATTACTGAAGCACCAACATTGGCCCCATAATCATATATTGACCAGGTAGTATCTCTATTTAAAAAAAAAAAAAAAAAAAAAAAAAAGAAAAAGAGAGAGAGAGAAGGAATACAAATAAAACATAAATAAAATAACATCATAATCAGTAAGCGATAGTGTATGCACAATGAAAGCTTCTAGTAACTATGAATTAAGAAGTGAACATTAAAGTGAATAGTGAAAAACACAGTCACCTAACCATTTAGAGCATCTCTTCTCCTATTAGACAGCAAATGTCCAGCTGAAGTTCACTGAGAGTTAGTGAATCAGCATGGTTACAAATGTGATATTGATTTTATACAACAGTTCAATAAACAAAAAGTTAATATCAAGAGACTTATGTTTTAGACACCATATTGCCTGTTTTTGCTCTATTTCGCCAACAACAAAAAAAACATTCTTAACACAGCCACAGCGCTGTTTTGCATCTTTGAGCAACATGACAGTGTTGACAGTTTTTTGATTAGTTTAGAGCCATCGGCATATCGGAAATAGCATGAAAAGGGCCAATACCGATGGTTTATTAATTAACTGCAAGATTTGAAGTCACACTGTGAGGTCACAATTACCTTTTTAAAAAACAAAAAAAACAAACAAACAAACAAAAAAAAAACAATCTCGATTAAACAGGCCTCCATAATATTTAGTATTAGTTGAAAAGGGTTGTGTGTTATTGAAGGGTTTTTTTTTTTTTTTTTAAATAATTTTCTTGATACGCTACATTGAAGCTAAACTGATTTATTTAAATTTTTCTCAGTCAGTTGTACATATTTCTCCACACCAAGATCAATACTCTCAAACAATTAAAGGCACAGTATGTAAGTTTTTGCCTCTAGAGGGTGCGTATTCAAAGCAAATAAAGAAACAAAGGCATAGTTTGATGATGCCGTGACTGAGTGTGGAATCATGGGAGTTGTCGTCTTCATCCCCACAGCTGATGCAATCTGATGGGACTCGGGCAGAAATCATGTTCATGGATGAGCTAATGTATTAAAGATTTGTTAACATCGTAGTATGAAGCAGAGTGAGGTGGAAAGCCGTCGAAGCAAAAAGAGGCCGCTGAAGCAATTGCTAAAGAGAGATGAATGTGACACACGGCTCGAAAGCAGCGGAGCTTTTATTATGCCACAGTCGACCGCTTCCGCTCCTTCCGGTCGTGCTTATGCGTGGCAAAACAGAGCTGTTTTATCATACTAGATACATTTGAAAGTTCTGTTATAATGCTACTCTGTGCGGTCGTCACCTGTCTAATAAAACGCATAACATATTAAAGCGTCTTTGGTGTTTACATGTTTTCTAGAAAACAAAACCAGAAATCGAGGGTGTGTGGCGTCACTGGCAGGCGACACAATTACACTATGGACACGGTCCGTGTCAGTAGTTAAAATTGTTTATTTCTCTGGATTCTTCGAAACATTTGGGATAATGTAAGTACACAAGTCAGCAAAATATATAACACTGTTCTAGTGGCTTTTGGATATTTTAATAAAAAAATCGTACATATTGTGCCTTTAACACAGTCATTTAGACAGACTTGTAATTTAACAAAATAGTTCAGTTTCACTTCATTATTAAGTACTGTATTCTTTTCAGGCTACACATTTACTAAAAGCACACACATCAAAGTGTTCTCTGTTGATTAGACCCTCAAATGAAAATGGACATCATAACATTCCACAAAGATAATATTCTGTTTTCTTTTTCTTTATATATTCATCAAGCCTTTCATTTCTATCTGCCAAGAGAGTTAATTTGACATTACACTATATCTTTTCTAAAGCCATGGATCTAAGGAAAGAATGTTGTGAATGTTGAGTTAATGCATTTTAGGTCCAAGAGCTTTGATTGATCCTTTTGTGTCTGAATAGGAGCAAATGCCTGCAAAACTTCATCTTTGACTTTCGAAAAGTCTTTCCAGAAGAGTGGAAGCTGTTGTAGCAGGACCTGTCCAGGTGTCTGCGTTCTTTTGCCCTTGTAGTGTATTATACATAACAATAATCATTTTTTACTCTCAGTTGCCCTTATGTCCTTTCAGTCTCTTTCGATACCATTTTACAGAGATTAAGATTGAAAATACTTTTGGTCTCTTAGGCAAAAACATCAAGACAGTTGAAATGAATTTTCATCAGTGGGATGGCCTCAGAATCTGAGATGTGTCAAGTGGCAGCTTCTATCTCTCTGCAGCTTTTTCTGTCTTTCTGTCTCTAGTTAAGAAGAGAGAGAGAGAGAGAGGCAGAGAGAAAATAACTGTTGGAGCCTGTCATCTTATTCGCAAGCCAGACAGCTCTTGTACATTAGTGAATGCTGAATACAAATGGAGGATGCACATACTGTTAACTCTGGTGGTTAGTGTGGCCATGTCTAGGTAGTTAAGTCTGTTGTGACCAAAATATCACTGGTCCTCTAAGTTTCATTGTATAGCCAAAAGCCAGATTGACGGGCGTTTAGCACTCGGCTTTGTTTTTTTACTGTGCCATTTTTTTAACATAGTTACTTTTAAAGAACCATCTGGACATCTTGTTCAGATGCATGGCATCATGTATTCTATCAAATACAAACAGATTAAAAAAAGACCCTGACTGCCACTGATAGAAATCTTATAATTTTATTTTATTTTATTTTATTTTATTTTATTTTGAATGAAATACCAAAAAGGATAAACAATTCAGATTTATATTCATAGCCTTCTTTGCTCATTTATCAAGAGTGTCAATAGTTCTGACCAGGACTGTAAGTAATAATGAACCAAATCGGTGATATTAAAAGACTAATTTCAGTATACACCTTATTGATGATGCATATACAGGCAAGCAGATGCTAACTTGCACATTAATCTTTTTTTCCACAGAAAAACCATAAAAAAATGATTGTGGTAGACAGTGGTATTATAGGACCAAATACAATATTAAAAACATACTGTGTACAGGCAAGCAGATGAACCAAGAATATGAACACAATGCTCCTAGTTTCCCCTTAAGCATTTTCTAATAGAAAACCATTATAAAGAAAACACTTAACATTCTGGGCTCATCTGCTTGTCTGTATGTATCATGCATCAGCAATACATTTTCTGTATTGACTTTCATCTAATTAGAGCATGTTTGACATGCTTTGGGTGTTGTACTTTGGGTGTACGACAATACACAATAAAGCGCTATATAAATGCATCATTCATTCATTCATTCATTCATTCATTCATTCATGTTCAGATTTTTACTTTAAGTGTTTTAGAATGCTTTAGTTGTTTTTAGCGATTGAAAAAAACTGCAGCAGGTGCTGTATTTGGATCACCAGTGGACAAAATGCAGTTTGTTCACATCTTTCGAAATGTGATATAAATATTTGTGGCTTAAAACAGATGGAAACCTGGCAGCCTGTGCTGCAGATCTATGGATATTTTGCCCTCCAGGTCTTCGCGCCAGTCACGTGACTGAAGACTATGAATAGCCTTGTAGGGAGTGCTCTGTCACAGCAGTGATTTGGGTGACCTGAGTTCAAGTTCTGATTTGAGGCTCTTGTGTCTCATCATGTTTCCCTAAACAGATGGATACGCAAAGGATGATTTTGACAAATTCGCAGCTAAACTATTCACAATTTCACTGAAAGTTGCTATTGTTGTCTTTAGTTGTTGTTTCAGTTGTCAGAATTTGGTTTTGGACATATACTTGGCTATCGTGTGATATATGACGTGCTTGCACGAACACACCTGTTTGGCGATGTGTGTTTTGGCTGGTCCACCTGTTTGCCACCTGCTAGCGAAGAAGCTACTGCCAGGTATGAGAGCTCCGTATGCCACGCTCTCTCTCCAAGAAGCTAATGTGTACTCCAGCAGCAGATGTGCTCTCACATTTACACTTTGTAACACTCAGGTGAGAGGTGTGTGTGTGTGTGTGTTCCACAAGTAGTGAATGTAAATATAATGGGTAAGGGCAGGGGGAGACAGAGACAATACTGGGAAAGTCTCTCACTCTCTCTGTTTCACTACATTTCGTTCTCACACACATCCTTTTCTCTTTTCCCATGGGAGGATGTCTAGATGTTGGACCATCCATTACTGTAAATAGAGCTTGAGACAGATGAAATGAGGAGAATCGTGGAGGTAGATGGGAATGCACATGTACTGTAGTCCGTAGCTCTCTGGGCCTGTGTGCTAACATCTGCTAATATGAGCGTGTGTGTGTGTGTCACCCTAAATGCTTGAGTGAGCCACCTGTGCATGGAAATGGATTTTCTGTGCATTATTTATGCATGGACCATGTGCATGCAATGAATATAACATATTTTGCACTTGGCAAGAACAAAAAAAAAAAATTCCTCGACAGGATTGTTTTACTAACGGCCTAATATGGCTGATTTAATGCTACGCTAATCATGCAATTGACTAATGAAATGAAATTATCTCAAGAGTCTTAAAGGACTATGATCAAAAATCACTATGTGCTTGTCTGTACAGTTCTGTTTGTCTTGGTTTCAAACTATAATGTACTGCCTACCCTGCTGATAATAGTAGTATTGCTGGTTACTAGCATATGCAGCTAACTATAGCTTGACTTCCTTTGCTCAACCAGCTTCTCTGACTTTAACGTTTATGGGTACAAGAGCTTGTCACTGCGGAAGTATCCTCAAAAAGACATGTTTGCACTTTATTGAAAGGGGCGGGGGGGTACAGTGCTGTTTCATGCATTCAGAGTTGTTTACACTGTTAAAGAGTTGGATTCTCATGCTAAGCATGGACAAAGTTTCAAAAAGCAATTTGGAAGTATGACAGAGTATTTATGTGCCAAAAATCTCACTTCTGGGTTCGTACAAGTTTCGGAGAGTTTTTTTCGATCGTGGCTCTTGCTGACGTAACCGGCGGTGGAACTCCTTATATGGACATTTCTCCAGGAAGAACGCGCCAGTGCACGCATCGACCAGCGCGAGAGCGAGAGCGCGCCCATCAACGCGCTTCATTCGGCTGCGCTGCTGCACAGGACTCGCTCGGGAAGAATGTCTCTGAAGAAGTGTGTTTTTGGTTGTGAGGGAAAGATATCCTTGTTCAGCTTCTTGAAAGAACCCAGCGTTACGTGAACAGTGGATGCAGTTTGTTTTTCGGGGCAGCAATGGAGTTTCACAAGTGTGTTTGTTGACGAACATTTTATAAACAAGGCCCAGTTCGATGCTGGATTTGCACATCGTTTGATACTGAAAGATGGAGTAGTCCCAGCTATAAAAGATCCTGGTCATGATTCAGAACTACAGATCTTAACTGAAATGACATCAAATGTCTGTGTTTTGTTGGCGATCGGCGCAAGTGCTCGTCACTCTTTAGCTCTGCCCACACGGCGCGCCTCCAGGAGCTCGGCTTTTTCTGGAGAGAATCATAAAGCTCTATCTTTCTTTTATAAATATGATAAAACTAAAGACTTTTTGGAGATATGAAGGTTGCAGTACTACTCTATAGGTACTCAAGATTAACATGAGATTGGTTGAATCTGTGTGTGTTAGGTCCCCTTTAACCTCAAACAGTTCATAGCAGTATCTTAAGGGTACATATCATTAGGTACTAACATATATATATATATATATATATATATATATATATATATATATAATTATTATTATTATTATTTATTTTTTTATTATTATTTTATTTTTTTATTTATTTTTTATTTTTTTTATTATTATTATTATTATTATTATGTATTTATTTTTATTTATTTATTTTTTTCTTCTGTTGTGCCAGAGGCAAGACTATGCTTCCCATGGCATGAAGAAACCTTGCTTGGATTTTGTTCACTGCTTTACTTCATTTACTGCTTTAATTATCCTGCTGTTATTCTGTGTGTTGCCTATTCAGGTTATATGTCGTGTTAACTACCAGTCAGTCCCTAATTTTGTGATTGTTGAGGTTATTAAGTATACCAAACAAATACAGAGGTTGGACAAAATGATGTGAACACCCATTATTCAGAGGTTAATATCATTTGTGCAGGCTACCAGGGAAGAAGAAGAAGAAGAAGAAGAAGAAGAAGAAGAAGAAGAAGAAGAAGAAGAAACTTTTCTGATAATATTTCACTTACCTATTTTATTCTCTATATTCTCTAGTTTGTAAATCAGTGTAGCAAAAGTTGAGTTCAGCAGTGTTTTTTTTTAGTACAAGCACTCAGTGAAATGGGTAACTTGTAAGACTTCCAAAAAATAACAAATCATGGGAGTCTGTTTAGCAGGTGCTTCTGTAACCTTAACAGCCAAATAGTTTGGTGTTTTAAGAACAAGAGTCTTTATGATTATGACTGAGTACACACAGCGCAGCAAGGCTTCATCTGCGAAGAAGAATAGGGGGTGAAAACTGAAAGTGAATCATAGGTACAGTCAAACACTAAGAAAGATTGTGTCCATATAACACAGAACTACTACAGTGAAGTGACTGCAAACTTCAGTATTCATGTTGAAGAGCTGTTTCCACAAAAAATGACCACAGACAACTTTACAAAGCCAGCAATCCTGAAAGAGATGTAACTGCTAAAACTTCAGTCATAGACAACAATATTAAAATACAAAAAAAAAAAAAAAAGATGGTTTCATGACTATAAAACCTGGAAAGTTGGAGTACCAAGATGAACATCTGCCCTGGGCAGACAAATCAACTGACTTGCATATTATTAAACCACTGTGAGCAGTTTTGGAAAAAAGAGTGAGAAGTAAATTCCCTTCTTCAACATCTCTGAAACAACTGACAGATGTTCTGATAGACAGTATTACACTGGAGAGAAAAGTTGTATGAATCTAATTTAAGAAGACTGGAAGCTGTATTAAAGGCATATAGTAGTAAAACACCTTAATAAAGAAATACTGCCAATTTCCCAGGTTATTATTTTGTCCAGCCCCTGTATCTGTATATCATCTTTGAATTTAAAAACAGAATGCACCCCTGATAACCAAACAACTTCCCTGCTGTGATATCCATTTCTTGTGTCTTACATTTTGTATTTTGAGAGAAAACTTTACGTGACATAAAACCACGCTTTGAATATGAATATGATGATAATGTATACATCTAAGCTATGATTAATTTGTGTGTGACAAAATGCAGTATTATTTCAAAATAATTGGTATATTCCAGCAGCTTTGACTGGGAGGACAGGCTGTCAATCTGGGTGGAACAGTGCCAACCTGACCCTTATATGGCCTTGAGTGCACAAACACAGATGGCAACGCTCACCTAGGTTCTCACAGTCCCAGAGTACATTACTGAGTGAGCAATTGCATTTGAAATAGGACTGAATTCTCCTGCACGACTTCCTGCATAAGCAGATGTAAAGGTGGGAATATGTGAAATAATTTGTGTAAATGTATGCATGTGGTGGGGGCGTATGTCATTACGTCTGTTATCATATGTATGTTTGTGTGTGACTTCAAATAAGTAACACAAAAAAGGGTGAAAATCATAGACTTCCTGTAGTTTTGAATCAGAAGGCTCAGCAGGCATTTTGGGCCGGGATCGGCAGCATGCCCAAAGTCTTAAACCCTCACCATTTGCCAGACAGTGACAGTCGACTCCAATCTGGCAAACACATGAGTGCCAAGCATGAATGAGTCTCTACGTCTGTTCTCTCACATCCTCTGGAGATCTTCAACATCAATAAATATTACAATAATCTTCACCTTTGACTGTGGGTGTAACTTTGGATCAGTGGTGGACATAGGTGTAAGGTTTGTACTGACATGCTGGCTGTGAGGTCAACTTTTACTGGTTTGATAAATAGTCTATATGATGTAATTAATTCAAAGATGAGGTCTATTTTAGAGTATTTGCTCATATTCAAGTCAGAACAAAATTGTTAACAATAGAATTACAATTAGAAATGTAAAATAATTTTTTGACAAAGCTGTCTTTGTAACAATAATTTGAGGAAAAAGTCATTCTTGCTTAACATTTGAAATGATCGAATGTTTAGTCTGATTAGATGTCAGTAGTAGATCAGGAGTAGATCTTCTACTGTCCCAGAATTTTGTAGATTAGTAGATAAATGTATGGCTCTGTAATTAATTATCAGGTTTGATCTAACTCTTTCACTTCAGGTATAATCAATTCTGGCTTCTGATCTGCAGTAATATACAGCAACTACTAATAAAAAAATAATAATAATAGATTTGATCATGTCTGAAAGCTACATAAACATTGTTTCAGTCACCTTCTGTGACTACTGACAACCACAGCGAACACTCAGTAAACTTTTCAAAACGTAACATTGTATCGCTGAAACGGTACTTATTATAACACAAAAATAAAATGACGAAACCTTTACTTGACGGTTCCTGAAATATTGCTGCTGAGATATTTCATAAACAAAATCAGCCATAGTAAAAAAACACATGGCCTACCAAAAATGTTGGCTATGCCTTTAAACAGAGGTGTCCAATCCTGCTCCTTGAGGCCAGTGTCCTAGAGAAACATCTGTCTGGAAGTTTCCAGTCATCCTGAAGACCTTGACTGACTGGTTCAGATGTGTTTTTTTTAGGCTTGGATCTAAACTCTGCAGGACAGTGGCCCTCCAGGAGCAAGATTGGACACCTCTGCTTTGACCTTCTAACACACGAGAGGAGATAATGTTACCCTTTCTGTGAGATCAGTAGAAATACTCTCTCGAAGCTATCGGCCTCCTTGCATTTCTCCTTTCTTTTCCCTTTCATAGTCTGTTCCAACTGTCTTCGGCCTCTCACCATCAAAGCCACATATCCTTCATTTCAGGCACAAACTTCAGCTCGGTTCATGCAGCTGATATGACTGATGAGGCTTCTGTTGTGATATTGCTGTCTGGAGATGCGTAGATAGAAACAGTGCTCTGAATATAGAGGCAGTGTCAGAGTGTCCTTATCTGCTGCCGTTTAATTAGCACACCTTCCCATTGTGAGGTGAATTTTCTTAGCTGCCAACACGACAGACGGAGGCCATGTTAGATTTGCGGTGTTTCCAGCTGCTATCACCTGGTAAATCAAATCTAGCACCAGCCAAATAGTCTCTGCCTCACTTATGGTGACTGATGTGACAAATAAGGCACCCCACTTTGCAATTCATCTCCCTAGAAGTCTATGATAAACAGTAATAGGAAAGAAAGTCCCACTGTCAGGCTGACTGCAAGGAAACAGTTTGTCATAAATGATGAGAGATGCCTGATTTGAGCCAGGTGAGCTTGATCTGTTACTTGCGACAGCATCCTGTACGCACAGATTGGATCAACAGGGTAGAGTAATATTGTGTAGTAGTGAAACCAGCAACCTATGTCTTATGCGGAACCTGACCAGACTGTAATAAGTATACAGACTGCTACAGACTGAGCCGTAGTGCTAATGTGGAAAATGAAGGTTTGGATCTGGTCTGTGTCATATTGTGGATAGTCAACCTGTGTAATATTTAAGATACTGCCATGTCCAAAAAGTATTGGATATTCATTTGCACTGTCAGTCACCCCTTGGACATCATGACCCAAGTTCCTTACTAACAGACATGATTGTGATCTCAATAATCAGATCAAACCTGCAAAGTACCAATCCAATTCTGTCCACCTGGCTCTGTTTTTCAGGCTTGCTGAAACAGGTCCCACTTTTATTCATTCATTAATTTCATTCATCTAATATGACTGAACTTCTTGCTTGCCGCCTACTGCCAAGTTTCAAACCTCAAGTGTCCTGTATTTGTTAATATTTAAGGTCAAAGTCCCTCTGCAGTGGGTGGCATTAGAGAGACTATTGCATAAGGCAGGGGATAAAGCCCAAAGCCTGTGAATGCTGGGCCAACATGCTGAGCTCATGAGCAGAAAGGAATATTTTAGGCGGGGATACGGATTGTGTGCAGGAATAGCCTGCAGTGTTTAGCACTGTCCTCCGGAGATGGACTACACATCTTCCTATACACAGAATCCTGCCAGCTATCCCTTATTCTCCTGCTCTCTAATCTCCCACTCTCTTTCCCTGTCTTTTAAAGTGACAAATATAAGCTTTGAAGAGGAGCCATGGTTTGAACTCTTGCTCTTCCTGGCATCCCACTTGCCAGCTGGGGAATGACTGTGGGCTTTCCTGGCAACAAATTGTTGGACCAAATTTGGGCTAGCCATGAGATTCAAAGGGGATTAAACTAAAGTGACATGCTAACAATTACTTTGTTGTATTTAGATAAACACGCAGTGGATATATCAGTTTAAAGCCAAGCTGGAAAACCCCATTCATGTTGTGTGTAAAGGTTGTTTTCTTGCAAAGGCCTGCAAATCAGTGTGAACCGAGTCATGTCCTGTCATAGAGATCATATTTCCTAATTTTCTCCAATACAATACAAGAGGAATATGAATGAGCTCAGCACTTTTGTTGCACCTCTAAATCCCTAATTGCTGCCGAAAACTTTTCAATTAGTTCTGCAAGTTCTTCTCACCAACAGCAGGTCTACTCCAGCATGGCAGAACTAAACAAATGCTGCTGGGAAATCAACCACTTCACTAAAGACTTTTCCCTAACAGTCGAACACTTTAATGCCTCAATTTGACTGAAAAAACAAGTTACCTTGACAGAATCAAGAGAGAAAAATTTAATTGAATGCCACTTGGGTAATATGCTTCTCTTAGGGATTCCATGGTGCGAGACTGACTGGCAAACTGCCGCATCCAGGGACTCACTTGATTACTCAGTGGGAACGAAGCCAGGTCGTCCGATCCTCTTTTAATCACAGGTTGGTTATGTGAGCTGGGACAAGTTCGTTAATCCCCTGCAAATCTGTTTTTGTTAGGAAGACCTTGAAATGCAATTATCACCCTTACGATGATGCAGCAGTAACAGATCTGACATATCTTCGGCAGCTGTGTGACCACAGTTCCAGTTCTTTGACTTTGACTCTTTTGTCGTCTTGGAAATTGAGAAGCACTTCAGTTTGAAATTGATTTTAGTGTAGGGTATCTCAGAACAAGACATGCGGTTACCCAGAAGCTTCTAAAACACAACAATAGCAAACCAATCTTTTCTTCCGTGCCAAATTACAGGTCAAGATCTCTCATTATGTGCCTGCATTGGAACCGATGATAGATAATGGGGAAGTTCTCAAGAGATTTCAGCTCACAAGAGCTTTGTAATCAGAATCAGAATCAGAAAGAGCTTTATTGCCAAGTATGTTTGCACATACAAGGAATTTGTTTTAGTGTCACAGCTTCCAGTACTCAGAAACAACAACAACAACAGCAACAACAACAACAAACAACAACAGCAACAACAACAACAAACAACAACAGCAACAACAACAACAACAACAACAACAACAACAACAGCAACACAGATAATAAAAATAAGATGTGAATAATATACACACACACATAATAAATTGTATGTACAGGTCTGCTATAGATATACTAGAATGTAGGGTGATAAATAAATATGAGGTTATTGTACATATTTTTATTGCACAGTGGAGAACATTTAAGTGTTCATGAGGTAGATTGCCTGGGGAAAGAAACTGTTCTTGTGCCTGACTGTCCTGGTATTCGGTGCTCTGTAGCGCCGACCAGATGGCAAAAGTTCAAAAAGGAGATGGCATGGATGTGAGGGATCCAGAGTGATTTTCTGAGCCATTTTTCTCACTCTGGATGTATACAGTGTTTGGAGGGTGGGCAGGGGAGTACCAATAATCCTTTCAGCAGACCGAACTGTCCTCTGTAGTCTTTTGATTTCTGATTTTGTAGCTGAGCCAAACCAGACAGTTACTGAAGTACACAGGACAGACTCAATGACGGCTGAGTAGAACTGTGTGAGCAACTCCTGTGGCAGGTTGAATTTCCTCAGCTGACTAAGGAAGTTCAACCTTTGTTGGGCCTTTTTAGCAATGGAGTCTATGTGAGTGTCCCACTTCAGGTCCTGAGAGATGATGGTGCCCAGGAATCTGAATGTCTCCACTGCAGCCACAATGCTGTTCATGATGGTGAGTAGGAGGAGTGCAGGGGGTTTCTCCTGAAGTCCACGATCATCTCCACCGTTTTGAGCGTGTTAAGCTCCAAGTTGTTAAGACTGCACCAGATAGCCAGCTCTTTAACCTCCTGTCTGTAAGCAGGCTCGTCGCCATCCTGGATGAGACCAATGACTGTAGTGCTGTCCGCAAACTTCATGAGCTTGACAGAGGGGTCTTTAGTAGTGCAGTCGTTGGTGTACAGGGAGAAGAGCAGTGGGGAGAGAACACAGCCCTGAGGGGCACCAGTGCAGATGGTGCAGGAGTTGGATGTGAATTTACCAATTCTCACTAGCTGTTGCCTATCTGTCATAAAGCTGGTGATCCACTGACAGATAGAGCTAGGGACAAAGAGCTGGGTTAGTTTGGTCTGGAGGAGTGTTGGGATGATGGTATTGAAAGTGGACCTAAAGTCCAAGAAACAGGATCCTCACATAAGTCCCTGGTCTGTCCAGATGCTGCAGGATGAAGTGCAATCCCATGTTGACTGCATCATCCACGGACCTGTTTGCTCGCTAAGCAAACTGTAGGGGGTCTAGTAAGGACCCCCTCCACCAACATCTCAAAAGACTTCATTAACACAGACGTTAAAGCAACAGGTCTTTAGTCATTAAGTCCTGTTATTTTGGCTTTCTTTGGGACGGAGATGATGGTGGAGCGTTTGAAGCAGGTAGGAACTTCGCACAGCTCCAGTGATTTGTTGAAGATCTGTGAGAAGATGGGGGCCAGCTGATCAGCACAGGTTTTCAGACAGGCTGTTGTGACACCATCTGGGCCTGGTGCCTTTCTTCTCTTGTTCTTTCTGAAGACCTGGCGCACATCATCTTCACTGATCTGCAGTGCAGGAAGGGGGAGAGGGGGTTTGCTGGAGGTGTTAATGGTTGTGTGGAGAGATGTTCGGAGCGGGTTTAGGGTGTTAGACTGGGAGTTTCAAATCTACAGTAAAACTCATTCAGGTCTTCACCAAGTTGTAGATTGGCCTTAGTGCTGGGGGGTGGTGTCTTGTAGTTGGCGATGGCTTTCCGACCTTTCCACACTGAAGCTGGATCATTGGACGTGAACTGATCTTCCAACTTTTTAGTGTAGCTCCTCTTAGCCTCTCTAACCTCCTTATTCAGTGTGTTCCTCGCCTGATTGTACAAGACTCCGTCCCCCTTCTTGTAGGCGTCCTCTTTGGCCTTTTGAGTTTTTCTGTGAACTATGGCTTGTCATCATTGAATGTTAAGTGATTCCTGGTAGGGATGCATATATCCTCACAGAAACTGATATATGAAGTTACAGGCTTGTAATGCCCGCTATGTTTCGTTGGTCCGTCTCTTTACAGTCTTTACTGCAGGTTTAGCAGATTTAAGTTTCTGCCTGTAAATTGGTATAAGATGAACCAGGCAGTGATCAGAGAGCCCCAAAGCTGCCCGTGGGACGGAGCGATATGCATCCTTTATTGCTGTGTAACAGTGATCCAATATATTACTCTCTCTGGTGGGACATGTAACATGCTGCCTGTATTTTGGCAGTTCACGGGAGAGATTTGCTTTATTAAAGTCCCCTAGAATGATTAAAACAGAGTCCGGGTGTTGTTGTTCTGTCTCTGTGATCAGATCAGCGAGTTTCTGTAAAGCTGAGCTCACATGCTCTTGCGGATGAATGTAAACACTTACGAGAATGAACGAGCAAAACTCCCGCGGCAAATAGAAAGGCTTACAATTGATGAAAAGCACTTCTAGATCTGGACAGCACATCTTCTTTAACACTTTAATGTCTGTACACCACCTTTCATTGATATAGAAACATGTCCCGCCGCCACACGATTTCCCCGTTGATTCTGCGTCGCGATCCGCTCTAAACAGCTGAAAGCCCAACAGATGAAGCGCGCTGTCCGGAATGGCGTCATTCAGCCAGGTTTCCGTGAAACACAGAGCAGCCGAGTGTGAAAAATCTTTATTTGTCCGGGAGAGCAGGAGTTCGTCCGTTTTGTTGGGTAGAGAGCGGAGATTTGCGAGATGGATGCTAGGCAGTGCCGTTCTGAATCCGCGCTGTCTGAGCTTCACAAGCGCGCCGGCTCACTTCCACTGTCTGCGCGTCCTGAAGCGCTTGATCAGCGCCGCTGCTCCGCCAACTACAACGTTCAGCAAAACATCCGAATAAACGAAATCTGGTAGAAGACTGTGTGGTGTGTTCTGCCGAATGTTGAGCAGTTCACTCCTGGTAAAACTGATCGTGTTAAACAAAAAAACAGGAAAAACTAACAAAAACAGTACAAAAACTGGAGAGCAAGACACTGAGCCTGCCGTCTGCGGTGCTATCAGTCATGTCGCCTTGTAGTTGCAATTAGTATACACAAGCTTAGATCCTATATGAATAGTATTACAAGAATATTTCATTATTTTCTGAAATTCTAACTTATTATAGTCCCTCTGTTACTTAGTGACAAACAAACCATCTGACCTTCTGTTGGAAACTCAACTCAATAACATCTAACAAACAGCGAGAGCATATGGCATGTTTTTTTTTATTTTTTATTTTTTATTTTTTTACTCTAGGTTTCCTACTTGTTCTTGAGATCACATTCTGATTGGAACAGACTGTCCTCAATTTTTTTCCCCTAAACTCACCAGTAATACAGACTTTCTGATGGGACTCTGAAAAAAAAAAAAAAGATAAGAAAAGCTTATCAGACTCTTCTAAACCTTTGACACAATTATTCAGCTTCTAGCAAGTCCAATCTCAGCTCCTGATTCTACTGATTATCACCAAACACATATTGTCAGAAAAGATTAGTGGAATTTATTAGACGCATAAGCTAATGCAGAATCTTCTTCTTCTTATTTTTTGGCAATAATCCTGTATTAGAACTGTTAAATCCAATTTTTCTCCACTCCTCTCTCCTCTCCTTTTGTGAATAGTATACTGATGAATAGTTAATGATACTCACTAAGGCAGTCATCACTATTTCTATTGTTCAGATTATGTAAAACTATTAACCTAAAGTAATATATGTCATGTTATTCATTCCATGCACTATGTACTACCAGCATGGATGATATTTCATTGAGGACTTGTTGAGGAGCATTATTTTATATAAATGATCTTAATTGATCCTAATTCCCATTTAAGGAGTGTGCCAAAGCTTTACTTTCCCTTAATGTCATGAAGACTTTAGTGTGTGATCTTGCAATGATCTAGAACTCTCTAGAATTGTGCTAGAAACCCCCTTGAACAACCTAGAAACCATATAAACCTAGAAACCTTAGAATGCCTTAGAAACCACAGATGTCACCATAAAAACGCAAAAATCTAGATGTACTTGGATTGGGAAAAAATGTGTGTGAACATAGACTGTTTTTGAGTTACAAGTTTGACAGATGATCTTTACAATTTCTTTCTCCCATCACTGAAGCAGTAGAAATTATCTCTGGAGGTCAGCAACAGAGCTAATCAGATTAGTCGCTCTTGATTATGAATGTTCCAGACCATCAGAACGGACATCTGGCTTGATTGGCACTTTCTTGACATAGTGATGAAGAATAGTTCAAACACATTCCCGTTGATAAGGCATATATTTCCAGATGCCTCAACACCTCTCTTTCTTGCTGCTTTTTATGCATTCAAAATGAAGACAGTCTAAGCCTTGATTAGAACTGCAGCTCTGTAAAATAATGTATAGTTCACAAAGAAGCATTTATACTTAGTCTCACGTCTTTGACAACCAGTTCAAGGAGCACTCCGAGCTCAGTTCAGCTAATGCAATTTCCCTGCTCTTTGATCTCAACTGTCAATTGCATTAAGTGGAAAGGTCAGCAGATCAATCTAATTGCAGTCAAATGTTTTGAAGATGGACAGAATGGTTTGCTTATAGTGGGAAGGGGTGTCAGACGTACCCTATTCATCACAATGCTTCTATTATGGAACTCTGAGATATGAGATATATGCCAATGGGAACATGACTACTAAATCAAACTGCCCTTGGTTAAATGCATTTCGGGTATGTGTAGATCTGAGTCAGACTTTTTATTCAGATTACTCTGCAAACTTTGTCAACAAACTTTTTGTTTTTCATACCATGACCTACAAAAAGTAGTCTCCTCAATAAAGAGAGAGGCCATGAGGCATAATATATTAATAATGTTTTTTCCCATATTGACATTGGTATGAAAATAGATAGAGAACATGCTGTGGGTGAGGGTAATATTAACCACAACTAGATTAAGGGTGACTGGTGCTTGTCTGTAGAAAACACACAAGAAAAATTGTAGGGTGGTTGCCAGAGTGTTGCTATACTTTCTGCCCCAGGTCGAAAGAGTCCATTCCTGAGTTTATATGATATTCTAGACCCAAGATATAGGTTTATTATTTTATTTTATTTTATTTTATTTTATTTTATTTTATTTTATTTTATTTTATTTGAGGCAAAAAACAATACGTATGAAACTGCTCATTTCATTCACAAATTTGTTGTACATTTATTCATGTCCAACACGATCTCACTCCCAACTCGTCACATATTAATGCTTGGCCAGGACCCCTTGGCGTCGCTTTTTGACGCTGAAGGTACCCCTTTAGCATCATTTTTCGATGCACAGGGTTATCCTTTTGGCGTCACTTTTCAACGTGCAGGGTCCTCTATTGTTTTCAGTTTTTTTGTCTTAATTTAATGGTTTGCATGCATTTGTATTAAATAGAAATGATTTTATATAAATTTATACTTTAATTGGAGCACTTAAACCTACCCTAAACCTACCCACTTTGAACAGTACAAAACATGTAACAGGAAAATAAAAGTACAGTCACAGGTATTTATTGCAAAAACCAACCATAAAAACAGTATAAAAGCATTACAAACAAGTCTTGTTGCATTCCAAGTCTTCTGAAACCATACGATATCTTTATGCGAAGAAGAGAGTAAAACATAGGGCTTTAATCGGTGAAAATGATCCCGCTCTCTTAACGCGGTCACATCTCATTCAAAAAGATACTCCCGTAGCATGACGCAATCGGTCACAAGACACACAAGAGCCAATAGCATTTCACAACCAAGGCTGACGTAAAGCTTCTTCTGACGTTTTTGAAGCTTTTTTTGAATTTGTGCATAGACTGCACACAGGATCGGAGTTTTACGGCAGACAGAGACGGCGATCGCGTCTATTCCTCTCACAAATCAATCATTTTGCCCCCAAAGACTTGGAATATTAATATTTTTTGAATAAATAATGGCTGTAGTTGTATCTGCCTGTTATATCTTGTGTTTTATTGACAAATGGTAGGTTCAGGGGCAGGGGTTGCGTTACATGCTCATAAATGTGTAAATAGTGTAATGTAAATAAAAGTGTTGTGACTGTTTACATTGAAAAATCACACCCCAAAATATATGCAACAATGGCAATATTATTGCACAATATATAATTTAATCATGACGATAATATTACCAGTGCCATTCGTGTCGGCATTTTGACACTAAGGGTTTCTTATTTAAAGCAATGGAGGACCCTGCACGTTGAAAAATGACGCTAAGGGGGTACCCTGTGCGTCAAAAAGTGACGCCAAAGGGTCCTGACCAAGCGTCAATATGTGACGAGTTGGCAGTGAGAATGTGTTGTCATGTCCATTGCACAAATTCTGTAGTTACTGAAGATTAATACAGACTGTTAAGGGTATTGAAAAAGCAAGAAGACAAGCATTGCTAATAAAATTCAGACTGTGCTATAGTGCCTGGCATATGGGAAAAAAAATAAATAAATAAAATAAAAACATATAATAATAATTAACTTACAATGAATAAGCCATAACTAAGAGCTTTTATGACTTTATAAACTTGCTCCAAAAAGGTTGATAACTTTATAATGTGACATATGGTTAAACACAATGCACAATGGCATACCCAGAAGACCAAGAGTCTGTGTTTTGATTATTCAGCCTCATTCATAAGTCTCATATATTTAGCTGTTCACCATCCCTATTGTGTTGAAATGTCTTGCTAATACGCTGTTAGAAATAATTTAGTTTACACCTCTATCTTTGGTAATTATCTGTGCATCTGGTGTGTGGGAAGAGTAAAGCCACGTAATTGACCTTTTTTGTCTTGAATGTTAGTAATTAGTTAATGATGTATGTGTACTTATATTTCTGTGTCGTGGTGCACAACCAACGTAGCTTCCATTGTGCTGTGTATATACTTGTGGCATTTTTTTTAAAGACTTCACGGAAAGCTGAGCTTTCCCTAAACCTTCATTATTGCGGCAATCTCACATAATGTGTATGTATATATGTGAGCAAGACTTTGCAACAACTGGCTAATAACCAAAATAGCGATATACATGATTGACAGTGCTTTGAGTGCTCAGATATAGATGCAGTTTATGGAAATCAGTCATTACTCGTAAGGCATTTAGTTTGATGTTAGTAATGTTATCTCTTGTGTATTGCCTTTTATAAACATTGTAAAATGCATTTCTGAGTTTGAGCAATTATTTTTTTAGTAATTTCATTGTTTAGTGGTAGTTTGAAAAGCAGCTTTTAGAAGGTAACATTAAAGACACACACACACACACACACACACACACACACAATATATATTATTTTTATTTTTTTTACTCACTGTAATTACCCGTAATAAGCGACATCTGTGCTTCCTTGACAAGCACTGGCAGGCCGTGCTACGTACATAACAATACTAAAGGTCAAAGGTATCTAGAAGACACTTTTTTTTTTTTCTTTTTCAACAAATGGTCAGTGAAAGGAGGTACATAACCTTCAGAAAATCTTCAGAAAACATCAAACCCAGGAGGTCATACTAAATGCAACACTTTTACCAAAAATTGTATGGGGCAAATCAAAACCTGTTGAAAGTGCCAGCAGTTCAAATTCAATTCTGTTCAAAGTGTGCAAACAAACAAATAAATAAATAAACAAATATATACATATATTAGGGGTCTGCAGTGGAGCCATAATTTGTATATGTATCTGTGACAATCTCAAAATAATTTGTTTCTGTATCTGTATTCGGATATATCCAGAAGTGGGCGTGGCTTAATCCGGAAGTTCGTCAAATTACATAATTTACATATTTTAGATGTACATAATTACATCTGTTCGATTCGTAGTTTTCATTTAACAAATATGCCTTGTATAACTAAAGAAAATATTATTTTTTTTTATTAAAATTATAACTTTGTAAACATCTACTATTTAAAACTTTATCAAAAAAGAAAAAATATTTTATTTTTCTTATTTTCCAGTGAAACTTTTACAAATTTGATAAGAGATAAGCATCCATAATCTTAAATAAGAGCACTAGTAGAAAAAAAGTTTGCTTGAACTTTAAGTAACTTAGATCATGTGTTGCGGGAGTCCGTGATCATTCACGAGCTTTTTAATCTACAGCGCAAAAAATCATGTGGACCCTCCAAAAGCCTTGATCAAACATCACTTTTCTTCGTCTTGTATAATTAAATGTAATGCCATTCACGAAAAGGGCTAATGTAATGCATTTTTACAGTTGGATTTCGAAAAGGTTTGAAGTTAGGACCATTTTTAGGATATTTTTGTCAAGTTGATATAACTCCAGATAAAGCTCTGATTTCTGAGAGATGCGCATAGACCCCAACGCGGCTATTGATTTGCGCTCATTTCATTCATATAGGCTATAGTTTATACTCATTCACTTTACACATCCAAACCCATAGCCAGCTATGAGGCCCAGACCTCCGTAAATGTTTCATGTTCAAAAATAAAATTTGAAAAAATATGAAAAATTATTTAAAATCATGTAGCTGACTCGCAGCAGCTGCGAAACGCAGGAGTGAAGGAGTTTGGCGCAAGTGCAGCCTCCGCTCCGCTCCACCATGTTGCCAGAACTAGTTATTATAAGCGTCGCTGGACTTGTTTTAATACTTAATGTAACAGCATTAATAAAGTAATTAGGGCATTTATAAAGTGGGAAGATGAAGGTTGAGGTTAGAGATTCTGTATCCTATTTGCAAAATACAAGATTTAAACTTATTTTGGTGCATTTTTCAGGGGATTGTTTGTGTTTGTTTTTTGTAGCAGTATCTGGGAACACTGCTTCGCTGGCACTGACAGGCAGCGATCAAAAAAGGAGCGCGGATAGATTATTGCGGAGGAGACCACATTCGTTAGACAAACGCAATGATCACCATGATATTATCTGTACGAAACTGTGTCAAACGCTATCAAAGCAGTACTAGTCATTATTATTGCACAAATCTTAACAACCGCAGACCTCACTGATGTAGTGCTGTTCCAGCAAACATGTGATTGTGTCTGCCGAATATTTGTTTCTGTTATTCGGATAAATCCGTTATTAGTTTTGAAGCCATTATCTGTGCCTTTCCGAATAAGGTATTCGGCTTCGAGCACACCCCTAATAAATATATATATATATATATATATATATATATATATATATATATATATATATATTTATAATCTGAATAAAGCAATAAAGTATTCCTTAATTGTAATTAATTAATTAATTAATTAATTAATTGTAATTAGTAATGGTAAGTCACATCTTGTTAAGCAACTGTGACATTGCTTGTGCAAAGAGAATGTATGCTTTAAAAAAAAACCTAATAAAGACATCTGTATGATTTGAATCTGCTGTGCTATACTGAACTGTCCCAAACATCATTAAAGCTCTCTGAAATATTCAGAGATAAGCTCTTGTATGCTTAGACAGAACTCTGGACCCCAGGCACATTGCCTGCTATCAGCAACGCCTGCTCATTATGTGTCTTCATTCAACACATTCCAACCCTAGGAAGGGCGTTCTAACCCTGTAGGCAGAAAAGTCTAATAAACAAGATAGATCCTCCTTCATTACCTTGAGAGGAAAGCACAACTGTCATGAAGCTTACTGTGTGTCATTACTGGAATTTGCATAATCCACATATTTATAAATGAAAAGCATAAGTTGATGTTGGAACCCTGAGTTAGGCATCCTAACTGAACGGAAACACAGTTGCAAAGTATTGTTAAAGAAAGTGAAATCTGTGCTGTTAGAGGCATCAAAGGAAAGCATCATATTTGGGTTGCTAATATGTAGGGTTAGATATTTGAACAAACACATGTGTTAAGTCATCGTGCACCAGGCATGAAAAAGCAACTCGTGCGATATGTTGAAGAACAGTGTGCTATTGATACTCTGAATATTGGTATTTAAAATTATATAATGGGTGAAAACAATTCCATGGACTTACATTCAGAGAGAAATCTTAGTTATCTTAATTATCTAATTAATTATAGTGTGAGGTTACAGATACTGAGTGGAAATTTTAACAAATATCTAACCAAAACTTACTGGAATGAAAGTAAAAAAGTACTTTAAATTGTACCTCAGTATTAAAAAAATATCCTAGCAAAAATAAAAACCTGAGGAGACTCTTGTTTCATCATACTGAATCATCTTCCCAATGCAAAGTGAAATAAATTGCATAATTTATCTCACTTTGCATTGATCAGAAAGGCATACAAAGGTTAAAGGGGGAGAATAAAACAAAACACAATATGACAGGACAAAAAAGTACTGTTTTTTTGTTTTGTTTTTTTCGGAAATGTAATAAAATAAAAGTACAAGTAGTCAGTTTCAATTGTACTTGAGTAAAGTTCAAATCTCCCAAAATAATCAAGTAAATTTTCTGATTTCCTTATAAACAGGCAGTGTTTTTTTGAATTTGCATTACTGTTTACTTCAATGCTTGATACCCCTGTTACATACATGAAATTCCCTGGAATACATTCCCTGGAATTGCTATCAACTACAGAATTTTGGGTATCATAAATACTTCACAAGCATTTATTGATTCGCTAGATTGTATTACTCTGGGTCCAATCTGATTTAGACTTCTGCTGAAAGATCAAATTATTTTTCAGATAATTTAAATTTGATTTGCTGAGCTGCATGTGGGGTGTTTGCCAGCTGTTGGCCAGGTGCTTACCCAGTTGGGTGCACTTAGGTGACTTTGCATAGCAAACTATTTGAGAACAGTAACAATGAGACACAGATTGGGATTACAAACATCTGTGAAGCTTGAATATCCAACTATAAATGTTCAACTAAATTTATATATTGATTAATTTATATATTTTAAAGTAAAAATCATTATTTTACACATAATTATTCTATAATTAAATCCAAAATGTGCAGTTCTTATCTTAAGAAGCTATTTTTGCCTGATCCTTAGCTTGATGCAGATTTTTAATGTTATATAAAATCAAGAGCACAGATTTGCTACATGCTTTAATAGTAATGTAAAAGAAGCTGGGTGAGGGAGATGTAATGTGACCTGTAGAGTTAGCAGGATGATTAAAGTGAAAAAAAAAACACTTCCAGCAACCCTTAATTACTCTCTGCTAATTGTCTTTGAGACTCAAAGGTATATTTCTTAATTAGTATTGACAGTTTTCTGTGAAAGTGTGGGAAACTGTAAGAATTCACAGTTAAGAGAATTTAAGAAAAAAACAAGAATGACCTGATAGGTCATTTGTGCAAGCAGATTATTACCACCTATAGTTAAATTTTAAACTTAAGCATCATCTAGCTGGTGTAATAATAAGAACAACAGTCTGTGTTACGTGTATCATCACCGAATGACGTATAACTGTTGTTATCAATCAAAAAGCGGGTTTGTTTAAATGCAATGTGTGGACGTTTTTATACTGTTCCTTACCCACCATTTTTTCCCATTTCCAGCTCACAAAATTTACTTTTATGCATTTGGCAGACACTTTGGAAAGCCATTTACTGTGCACTCAAGGTATGCATTTTATCAGTACGTGTGTTCCCTTGGATCAAACTCATGAACATTGCGCTGCTATAACACAATGCTCTTCCAATCAAGCTACACGAATCCCAAATTATAATGCAGATAAAACTGTGCAATGCAGCAATACAACGTATTCTGTGACAAGTCCTGCTGTCAGTAGGGACGCTAATTTAGTCAGCTCTCCTACAGGTTGTATTTCATAGAAGTGACAAACATACAGTCATTGGAGGACATAGCATACTGAGTTTCTGTGGTGTGTCATTATTAAATAAATTCACTGGGAAACAACTGACAACTGTAACTCTTCAGCTAATAGTCACACAAGCATTTCAGGGTAAACACTGCGCTCACATCTATTAAGATTCATCTGTTGACTGAAATTAATTACATCTGATCAACAAGTCTGTGACGGAGAGATCCAATCAATTTAATGTCACTAACCGCATTTGCAAGGACAAAAAAAGGCCTGAGGCTGAATCAGCTTTGAGATATACCGTCCGTGCATGTTGGCTGTCAGCAGATTTTTATTTAATTTTTTTAATTTATTTTATTTTTTGAAAGGACTGTGTATTCAAATGAAACTTACACCACCAGCTAATGCAAATATTTCCTTTTCTCCTTCAAGAAATTGTCTCTTACAGAAAAATGGCAAGAGGAAAAGAGCTTTAACCATCTCTTCACTGGAGATAACATAGAATGGAAGGGTTTTATGAGGCTTCACACCACTTTATTGAACTGCCCTTCACAACGTTGTTCTTTACTGTTGTTTACTTTTCTATTAGGGCTTGAGAGCCTAAGACTGTCAATAAAATCACTCAATGAAGTCATCTTGTTCTACTCCACCCATTCTGTATCATTTTTCTGTTCAACCAAGAATCCCCAGAGATTTCATGGGGTGAGAGAACAGCAAAACGTACAACTGATGATTTAGTCTCCCCTTTGGAGAGGAGAATCTGATAAGGTTTCTGGAAAACGGAGTAAAGAAAAGTATGATGAGTGATAAAAGGTGAGCTGAACAGGTTAGGAAGGTTGAATACAGTTTAACCCAAGATAAAGCATTACAAAACAGCATTATAAAATAGCTCCATTCATAAAGCATTATAACATAACTTTTTTTGACTAGAATTCAAAACCACTATAAAATGTGGGGGGACGGGATTAATGTACAATAGACAATTAACAATAGTAATAGAGATGGTAATATTATAAACATTAATAATATTTATTATTATTATTATTAAATAATAAAAAATCATCATCATAAATAAATGTTCTGCAAATACAGTTGTAAGGGGCCATTAACATATATTTTCTAGTTTACAGTTGCCAAGCAACAACAGCTTTATGGTGCATTAATAGAATTCAATTGACATAAATGTATCAGCTCTTTTAAAATGGGCTTGAACATAGATTATCCAATTAAATTTTCGAGGCAGAAGAATTCATTTTATAAAGGGTAATTTTGTCGACCAATAGCTTACTAAACAATCTTTGCTTTTTAACCTTCATCCTGTTTTCACTCAGTATGATTCTGAAAGGATGGCATGTCAAAGAAGAACGGAAATAGAGAGTATTTTGCTTATGTACAGAATTCTGCCGTACTTTCTGAAATTAGATTCACTATTGAAATTAGATTATGCACATCTCATTGCTCTTACTGAGGATGGAGGATGTGAAAGGGCAGGAGGTGTAAGGTGTTAAAAACTGAGCTCTGACCTGATCTTAGGCTGATTCATGCTAACAGTTTTGGCACACGCAATCTGACAGAGAAAGTCTTGCTCCCTGATGCACTGCACTTTATAGGTCTGCATATCAATTGATTTAGTTCCTACAGTGACAACAGATTATTCAGTAAAATAACAATTGATTCACAATCCTGTTTTCTGTATGCATTGCGTAACCTGTATGAATACAATCCCAACATTTAGTGACATCTAGTTGTGATTTGTACAAAACACACACATACACATGCATACATATGTTGGGATTTCATGTTTTATAGGGACAGTCCATAGAAGAAATGATTTTTATACTGTACAAACTGTATTTTCTATCCCCTTACCCTAATCCTAACCCTAAACCTACCCCTCACACAAATCTTTTTTTTTTTTTTTAATTTTTTCAATATAAAAAAAAAAGGAAGAAAGAAAGTTCTATATATTTTCTAAGCTGTGATTTATTTTATTTTATTTTATTTTATTTTATTTTATTTTATTTTATTTTATTTTATTTTATTTTATTTTATTTATTTATTTTTTTGGGGGGGTTGTCTATTTTAGTTGTCTAAAATATGGTCATGCAGAATAAAGCATTAATATGTTCTTTATAAGTAATGATAAACAGCCAATATGCTAGTAATATGCATGCTAATAAGCAGCTAGTTAATAGTGAAAATTGGTCACTAAACTAAATTGTCACCTTTTTATTTATTTATTTATTTGTTTGTTTGTTTGTTTGTTTATTGAGTCTCATATTTGATACATCATACTTTTATGACTCAAATAGTTTAATATAAGAGGATATGGAGGTCATACTCGAGGAGGAAAAACACCTATATGTTCGATCCCAGTTCTGGTACTGTGTAATGTACTTCAGTCATTATTATTAGAATCATTATAACAGTATAGCAGACAGCTTACATAAAATACATATAGGCTAAATATTTATAATGTAACATCTGTTATTACTCTAAATCTCTTTATATTATGAGATTATATTTAAATGCATTGTTAAACCTATAATGTTAAATCATATAATCCAGTGCAATACAAAATAGATGTACAAATAAGTGCTCCTTGATACATTTTAATCAACATTTCCTCCTAAGAAAAAATGATGTATGGTTAATTTGAGTTGCTTCATTCGAGTATGGGTTTGTCTTGAAATGTTACTAACAATAAACAATTTATTGTTATGTTGACTTTATGACTTTTTAATTCAGAGGCCTTAGAAATGTGAGACAGTAAGCTTTACTGAGCCGCAAATGCAAATCATTTATTTATTTATTTTAATGTAAGTACATAGTTGTACTTGCATGAAAAACTTACTATACAAAATAATATTTATACACTCATACACCTATTTATCTAACACACATACTTAGTTTACATTTCAATTTGCACATAATATACCTGTACATGCAAACTGTCTATTGTTATATACCTGTACAATTGTCAATTTGTATATTGTTATTCCTTAATTACTTGTTCTATTTTTTAATTCTTTTTATTATCTGTGTTTTTTGTTCTGTTACTGTCATTCTGTTGTACTGTGGAAGTTTCTGTCACGAAAACAAATTCCTCATATATGTAAACATACCTGTCATTAAAAGCTCATTCTGATTTTGATTCTGAATAACCAAAAAATTATCTAATTAATCTGTTTATCTGTTTGTTCTCCCTATTTTTATTTATTCATTAGTTTTTAATACTGACAAATCATTGCATAATGATATTGATTTAAATGGCTGTGTTGTTAATGAGAACATTCTGAGCATTCTGACTGTTTATTTGTTTTTGCTCTAACAGTGAACAGTAAGGCACCTTTTTTAACTGTCTTAGGCTCATATTCCGGCCTACTTCTTCAGTGACAGGTCTGCAATCGGAGAGACCTTGCTGAGGTAGCCATGCCTCTATCAAGGTTGTTCCGTGATGCTTCCAAAGGGAGACAGTAAATCGAAATGTAGTCAAACTCTGAGAGAGGTGCATTGATCAGCGGAGCTCATTTTTCAGGTTTTGCCTTCACCTTAGTTAGTGCTGCATACTAAAAAATAATCATTTTGCTTTAAGTAAATTACTCATGAGATAAATGTCAGATATAATGAGTAATCAGCAGAATGTATTCAACAACCTTGATATGCACATAGTATATCATTAATAAATATATAAAAATATATCACAAATAAATATAAAAAGTTTGCCACATTTTATCTTACTATGCAGTTATTACAATGTAATTACACAATAATTACTGCGAAATATTAACAACATACTCACTACAGGTTTAGAGATTGTTTGGTGCTAGTTATGTGTCATTATGCAGAATTTACTGTTATTACTATAGGAAATGCATGTAACGTTTAACTACAGCACATTAAAATAAAGTGTTACTAAAAGCATATAAAAGGGTTAAATTATTGTCACTTTCATGATTGCATTTCTTATGCACATATTTGAATAAGCTGCATTGCACAGATAGAGAGAATACGTACTAATGGTTCTCTTGTGATTGCAGGTGAGTGCAAAATGATTCAGGTCTTCTCTACCCCATCTTATTAATCATTCCCATTACCTTCCAGTGAATTTGTCAAACCTTTTTCATGACATAAGCCTTCATTTTTGAAATGTAATCTTGTACTTTCCCTTGCCTACACCTAATCATAGATCAAGCCCCAGCTGGGGACTCTCTGTGCAAGCAGTGTACCTAGAATCTTCCTCTACAGCTGGATTTATGCCTCTATGGAGTGGTAACAGATTTAAAAAGCATTTTAAATGTTATGCAGTTTGCAAAGTTCACATGAAAATGAGTACTGAGCTTAATGGAGAGACAGGAACAAAGGCTAAGCTGGAGCATTGTGGGATTGCGTGCATGTGTTCGTAGCGGAAACTGCTACACCGTGTCTCGCCTCCTAAATTCTCACCACGTCAAGGTCAAGTTATTTGAACGTGTGTAAAAAGCAAAGTATCTTTAATGTACACATACCCGGCTAAGCTGTCTAGGCGTTCTGTTATGCTAGCTCGCTTCATGCATATGTTAAACTGATTTGCCACCATTTGTTGTGGTTCAGTATGTTTTTCACTCGTGTCTGTCTCACTCCTGTCATTCCCAATCATGTGCTCATTACCGTAACCTTCAAATGTGCTAAGACTGCTACAACTGAGATCTCAGCAACATTTTTTGGCTCACAGACTGTTTACACTGCCTCTGTGGCACCATTACCCAACTCTCTCATTTACAACAGGAAAACTGCTTCACTTTTGCAATTAATCTTGTCACTGCTGAGCCATGGTGCAAGAATCACAATTCCTCAGCATTTGGAAAAAGAAATGTTGAACCTAATTAACACCATCCCTTGCAGCCCGCATCTGCTTTTTACCATCATTATGTGAGTGCACTTGGGATTGGATGTAATTAACATCTTCAGTTAGTATCACCAATGAACTTATTAAAGTTACATTTCTTCATCATTACCTGTCTTATTAAAGTAGTCTAACAACGATAGCCCACAGCTACAGATGCAGAATTCAAACAGCATAAGATGCTACTTCAAACACACCACACTACTGAATGCATTAAGGCTAAATTTGATCTACAATCCAAAATAATCTTATTATATTTCAATAATCAGTATTGTGGGTTGTTTTGCCATAATTCTTAATTGTTTCTTTATTTTTTACCCCATTATCAAACATTTTTTAACCAGACATTATACTAAATTATATTACATTTATTTATATAAATGTCTAATATAATATAATATAATATAATATAATATAATATAATATAATATAATATAATATAATATAATATAATAATTTATTTACGCACAAAATCCCCAAATTAATGTAAAATCAACATAAAATAAGTAATTTTATATAACTTTATTGTTTAATGCTAAGTGGTGTCTTTTTACAGAGTACTATAGAGGCCAGTAATATACCTCAATTTTATTTCATTATTTTTACCCCACTGGCGAATAAGCAGAAACTACACAAAATTGTGTTGAATTTATTATTTAATGGAAGTTGAAAAATAAATAAATACATAAATAAATTAAAAAAAAAAAATTATATATATATATATATATATATATATATATATATATATATATATATATATATATATATATATATATATATATATATATATATATATATATATTTTTTTTTTTTTTTAATTTATTTATTTTTCTTTCTTTCTGTTCATCACAATGTTGGAACCCAGCAAGCACCCTTGTTAGCTTCTAGCAACTATTGCAGATCAAACTCATAAATTTCAACTCAGCTGGGACTGATGAAAAACAAAAAGCCAATTAAAACCGAAGCACCCCCCCAACTATTCAACACCCTCTCACTTGCATTCTCTATTGCTGTGTACGGTGTTGTTTCTTGCTTTGCATAACTACATCCCTCATGCCTCAGCCAGTGTCTGTTTTAATGATCCAGCCCTGGGCTGTAGTGCAGTTTGTCTCTCTTGACTTTGGGTACCTTTCATTTCTACTTCAGTTCTTTTTGCCAAAGACCAGTGCTGACACACAAGTACTGTAGATTTTCTGTTTATTTGACTTTTCAAAGGACAAGAAGTAATGTGTTATTCCACTCTTTAGACTTGCTGTTGGATGCAAAAGGCGAAAAGTAAGTGAGATAGGAGAGACGTCTCTAAAAATGTTTACTATGATCAGAGCATGTTGTCTTGTCAGTAATCTTAAACCATGTCACCTAAGATCATGGTTTGCATGTTGTGACGCTTCCAGTCCTGCAACAGTCAAGTTCAATGGTAGTCAGAACTCTGAATGACAGCCATCTTAGATTAGCACAGAAAGTAAGCATGTCAGCCTAGAGCACCAAATATTGGTTTAGACACAAGCCGCATAAGTTTACCACTGTTACAGAACTTTCTATACACAATACACTGGTATGAGACCACTATATATTAACCTTTAAAATACAGAATCCAAAAAATAGCCTGAAAGTTGTTTACTTGCTCAGCTTCAGCTCACTAGTAGCACATCAAGCTAGGGATGTGCAAAATAAAATCTACAACTAGTTGTTGGGTTGCCTAAACCATTGTTTCCCAACCCTGTTCCTGTAGGCACACCAACAGTACACATTTGGGACGTCTCCCATATCTGACCAATTTATTTTAGGTCTTGGATTCTTTACTAGTGAGCTGATGAGTCGATCCAGGTGTGTTTCATTTGGAAGAGTTCAAAAATGTGTTTTGAACAGGGTTGGGAAACACTGGTCCATTTGGCTAATCGGTGTTAAGAAAGCCCTGGCAGGTTTCAGGTTTATCAGACTACTTTGGGATGCATTTTTGAAGGCTGTTTTTACATCAGATACCTTCAAAAAAACTTAGAAACAGCTGCAATTGAATAGAACAGAATATAGTGTTTTTTTTTTTTTGTTTTTTTTTTCGTTTAGTTTTGTTATTTTTGTTTTTTTAACTTATACGATTTTGTAACTTGACAGCTTTTTACTTTGCAAATGTAACCCACGCTCACTGGAAATATGTGCCTGTGGTGACATTTCTGCAAAATGATATTACATTGCTTATTGCATGTTTCGCAACAATAAACCCTACCTTAAAACTAACCAGCAGTGTTAACAAGAGCAACCGTGAGATAAAACCTATTTTGCGTAAGTAAACATGTCATTTTAGCTTGCTTCTTCAAGTTTTTGAGCTCTCTTACCATAACTCATACACAATCGCTCTATAGCAAGTGCAGTGCTCAATGTTCTCTCTAATTTTTTTTTCTTGCTGAGCATATTTTCACAAAATAATATTGTGAAATATTATTTATAATTTAAAATAAAAGTTTTCTGTTTTAATATACTTTAAAATATAATTTATTCCTGTGAAGCAAAGCTGAATTTTCAGTGTCACATGATCCTTCAGAAATCATTCTAATATGCTAATTTATAATCAATGTTGGAAAAAGTTGTGCTGTTTAATATTTTTTGGGACCTGTGATACTTTTCAGGATTCTTTGAAAAATAAAAAGTTAAAAAGAACTTTGTTTATTCAAAATATAAATTTTGTGTTACAATATACACTACTATTCAAGTTTGGGGTCAGTAATTTTTTTCTTTCTTATTATTATTATTTTTTAAATTAATACTTTTATTCAGCAAGGATGTGTTAAATGGATAAAAAGTGATAGTAAAGACTTGTTAGAAAATATTTATATTTTTAATTAACGCTGTTCTTTTTAACTTTTTATTAGCCTAATCAAAGAAGCAAAGAAAAAAGTTTCCAAAAAAATATTAAGCAGCACAACAGTTTCAACACTGATAATAAATCAGAATATTAGAATGATTTCTGAAGGATCATGTGACACTGAAGAGTGGAGTAATGATGCTGAAATTTCAGCTTTGCTTTAGAGGAATACACTATATTTTAAAATATATTAAAATAGAAAACCAATATTAGAAATTGCAATAGCCTAAGAGTTCACAATATTACTGTTTTTTTTTTCTTATGTATTTTGATCAAATAAATACAGCCTTGATGAGCATAAGTGACTCCATTAAAAAACAAGGTCAATTATTTATTAAGTTTATAACATAGGCCTAACATAATATAATATAATATCAAAACAACTGAAGCATTTAAACTGATAGAGGAGAATAGAAAACAAACTGAAGCATTTAAACTGAAATCTGTAAGTTAAATATATATTAAAAAAAAAAAAACATGAACATGAATTCTTATATAGCTATCTAAACATCCCTAAGTAGAGTATCTAAGTATCCCTAAGTACAGAAGTACAGTTTGCACAATACACCTGTGTGTGACTGTAAATGTCTCAGAGTTTTGTTACCGTTCTGTGCCCATCATCAGCTATTTCCAGCACTTAATCAAGCCACTCTTCTTTAATACATGAGGACGGTTTATTTCACGTCATTGCGTTTGCGTTGGCTCTCGATTTGAGCTATTTCGTCCGCAAACATTGAAGTATTCGGTTTCTACAGCAACTCATTTGACACACATCATTCTCTTTCTATGAAACCCGTAAACCGGTTTACCCGAGCATTGCAATTCTTTAGTTTTTAATAGATTACAATCAAATGGCTTTCCCAACTCATTTTTGCGTGTGCGCAGCACATTATTTCTCTGCGTGGCCGTGCGTGAGCACAGATTAGAGGGAACATTGGCAGTGCTGTAGGTGAGCTGCTGTGCAAGTTTACTATGCCAAAAAAGTCATAAATTAGGGGTTGGTTATGTGATGAAAACAATAAATTGTATTTGTTTACAAATTATGCACTATGGTAAAAGTTTTCTGAGGTCAATTGAGCTTGGAATCACACAAAATAGTCTTAATTAATTGATAACCTACTCCCGTAATCATAATTTGTGTGGAAAGGACTAAAAATATATATATATATATATATATATATATATATATATATATATATATATATATATATATATATATATTGCTACTTTACTGCCCATAATTTAAACTGTTAGCATGATAATTAAAACACCACCAACAAAAAATATCATAACATAAAATCAAAAAGAAATTTGAGCGGACTCACTAATTGAGTTATTGGATGACTAGTCCACCATCGTGACCAATCTTCATGTCAAGCATCCTTCAGTTGATTTCACCCCAGCACCTCTACAACTGAATGCCATTGAGAAGCCCACATAAATGATCTATTGTCAAATCAGGTAAGCTATTCCATGCTCCAGATCATTAGTTATTGTTTGCAATGATTTTGTATGTGGGATCATTGTGTCATTGATAATGTGATTGCTTTAGGCTTCAGTGGATTGGCAGGCGGTAAAATGAAAGCTTTTGTTAAGTAGGGAAGCAGAAAATAATTATGTGTTTCCCTAGTGAGAAGGCCGTAGACCTGGCTAAAGCTTAAACAAACATCGTAATTAAATATCTGAGATTTATGCCTCTAATGAATAGCACACACTCACTTGGCATAAAAAGCCAGGCAAAATGCTGCAGAGTGCGCAGAAATACCGAAAGATATTGTACTGCAGAGATTATAATGGCATTCATAAGAACACCATCTGCATCAGCATTACTCTATGGCTGGCACAAATCTTTTCACAGCCATTGAATTTATGGTAATAGAAGTAGGATGGGCTGGGGTGGGTGAATTTGCTGTGCTGATGTTCACAAGGTGGTTCTTCGAAGGTTGGGCCAAGTACATATATAATAATATCTGGAAAAAGTGATGAGTTAGCAATCATATCTCAATGGCAGTTGCTCAGCTGACGTAGGATCCCCAAAATGATGCCATTTGAAATGTGCTATCTTTGATCAAGGGCATTTAATTCTGCAGCCTTTTTTTTCCTCTCAAATTATCCGTGCTCTAAATGGCATGTGACCAAGTACTGTGGAACTGCTTGAAATTGACTTCATGACAATGATGGCTGGCTGAAGGCACCATAAGAATGCAGTCCTGAGCACTGATGTAAAAAGTTGCAGACAGGGAAAAAAATATAACAGAATTTCATCCTTTTAAAAGCCCTTTAAAAATAGGAAATTGGCAAAATTTAATTTAATTTAATGAAAATAGTAATTTATATTCCTTGCAGAAATGTATATTTTGGCGCAATATACTTTCCAACTTTTGAATGCCTGTTAATGGAGAAGTATACCTTTTGCAAAGCCAAACCTTTAACCAGTTGGCATGGGGTTAACATTGTCCTATGTTTATTAATTTTATTTATTATTTATTAATTTTTAGGGATGCATAAAGTCAAAAATGTCAGTGTGATTAAATATTTTGAATGTACACAATGTTAGAAATATATATATATATATATATATATATATATATTCAAAGTAATAATAATAATAATAATAATAATAATAATAATAATAATAATAATAATAATAAATAATAATAAAATGACTTTTGAAAGTTTTTTTTTTTTTCTTCCTTTCCTTTATCAACAAGCTCAAGGTGCGTTTTGAAATCTCACCTGAACAGTAATGCTACATATAGCGTTTCTGATTTTTTTACGTCAAATATTACACACTGTTGCACCAGCACTGTTGGTTTTGCCACAACTTTCCAATTCTTTTCAGATACCCTGTCCATTTTCACTCTTGAAAATAATTGATTCTTTCAGGTTCGTGTACCAAACAGTGTGCTTCAATACCCTTCAAGCTTAAGCAATCCCTCTATGTACCATGTCTCTAAAATTAGGTTGTGTTTGACAACTGATGGAGGTAAATAAAGTCTGGAATTCAGAACGATTCCCCCAACAGCAGCATCTGAGTCAATCAATTGTTTGTATCCCTCATGTTTGTCGATACTTTTATTTGCTCTTTGTCAAGAAATTGTGTACTTTAGCAGGGCTACTAATGACTTTATTGTGTGGTCAGACCCTCCCTGGGGGCAGCTGCCATTCACTTCAGATTGGATAAGGATCTTTTCCAAGTGGCAGACCACAGACCGTACGCCAGGCAAAATTATTCTCGAGCTCGCCAGGCAAGGCGTGATGAGTCGAATCAAGGACAGGAAGCTGGGTTCACACGTGGCTGTGAAATCGCAACAGCGGAGTGAGTCAGAACAGCTGGGGTGCTGAGTCTAACTAGGACGTGTATGTGTGTCGTTATGTTTGTATTTTTCAGACCTAGGCGAGTAGATGTCTGAGTAAGAAGCATCTTTGCTAACAAGATGCTGTGGTGCCTCTTGTGCTCATTAGTTGTCTCATTTGTGATCTCGTTTCGCAGGATGCGCTAAAGGGCCTCTGGGCATTAGAGCGGCAAGGAGCGCGGTTCGGTTGCACAGAGATTCAGGACTGCAAACACATGTATCTCGAAAGGTAATGCTCGACCGTAGCCACGCTCTGAGAACCAGCAAAGGACGCTTCAGCATTTCTGAATATTTCCTCCCATTTTCTCCTTCACTGACGAGGCGAGGTTATCTTTCTCTCCCGAAAGCTTGTCAAATCTTGTTAAGAGAAGTGTCAGATTTAATAGATGGCGCTGGATTAGCTCGCCGTCCCTCTTACTCATTCTTCCGTGCAATCATCTTACTGCCATCTTTACCTTGGCAAATGGAAGATGGATTGCTTGCTTCATCCTACATTTTTAAGTTTTGCTTTCAAACCCTCTGTCCTCTCTGCCACCTTCCATGCCCCAAAAACAAGCAGAACAGATGCAGCGAGTTCCATGAGATGAAGGTACGGATGGCGGAAACGAGTCCCAGAGGGCACCGAGGGGCTTTTCTGATCTGGGCTGCTCTCTTCCCTGGAGATCTCATTTGAGGTGAGGAGCTGAGGCTGAATGGATCCTTGACCACACGGGATTAGAAGAGCCTGTGTGACCCTTCTCTCCATCTTGATCTCAGACTCTCCTTTCAACTTCCTGCCAGCCTGGACATCTTTGTACCAATCATCGCATGACCAGGACTGAGGGATGAGGCGGATGTTGTATGTGGGCACAACTGAAATCATTATGTGGAATCTGGGTAGAAGTGTGTCTGTCGCTGAGCATGCAGTTTAAGGACTTAAACAGTGACAATAAATCTATTTATTTAGAAAGGAATTTAAATGATTGACATTTTATGTACTTATTTATCTTAGAAAATAAATAAATGAATAACATTAACACTACCCAGGTGCCAAATGCAAGTAAACATAACATTACAGTTGAATTGTAAAAATAGGTACATACATCTGACACTCGCTGATGTGTGAAGTGTCATTTGCAAATCAAAGACAATTCAAGACATTCCGCCTACTAAATTAAAAAAAAAAAAAAAAAAAAAAAACTCTGTAATGACTTGGAGTTTGTGTGTTTATTTATTTAGTGGAAAATTTATTATAACCATATCTGATGCATTTTCTGAAAGTTTTACATTTGCAGCCATCAACTTAGTTTTGGTTTTTCAAAACCCAAATTTGCAGTCTGAAACTGTGAAGATCCATAATAAAAATCTAAATTGTTAGTTAATTAAAAATGTGATCATTTAAACAAACATAAAAAAGTATTATTTATAAGGTCTGTTTAAAACCTTATTTATTTATTTATTTAAAGAGTTAAATGTCATTCTTTCTTTCTTTCTTTCTTTCTTTCTTTCTTTCTTTCTTTCTTTCTCCAAAATTATAACATTATGATATTATATTAGCATCCACAACAACAATCTTTTTTTTTTACCTTTATTAAAGGTATCTATCTATCTATCTATCTATCTATCTATCTATCTATCTATCTATCTATCTATCTTTCAAACAAGCAAACAAACAAAAACTAAGAGAAGAAGAAAGAAAAGGAAAAGTTTTCAAGACAGTTTTAAAGTGACCTTCATGCAATAAAAACGTTGAAACCTGTTTAATAAAAATCAACCTCTGGGACCTAAAAATCCCTCAAGTTGAAGAAACGGTCCTAAATTAAAAATGGCGCTTTTTAATTTTTTTTTAACAATACCCCTTAGGCTATGAGATTGTGTGACAATGTATTTTCAGGAATCTCAAGAAAAGCTACATGACATATCAGTGCAAAACACAGGTGTTCTTTTTAAAATTATCTGTAAAATAACAAAAAGATTATCAGCTCAGTTCAAATCCACAGATTTTTCTGATCATAACCTTGGAACTGGAGAGGATTAGCAGATCATAACTACATACAGACCACTTTACATTAGCATGGTCAGTGGCTCTTCGTGTCTTAGCTATCATCTGAGCGCTAAAGCTCCCATTAACTGAATCACTGGGGCGTTAAAGTGCAGGAACCGTCCTGCTGGATAGATATGCAAACCAGGCTCAGGAGCAGAAATACAAATTCCTGTCTGGATGAATTTGTCTGAAATACCTGTCGGAATGGATTTAGAGTTCTTGGAATATTGCTTTAAAGTGCTTTTACTCCATGCGCATCTCTTGTTTATTTGCACCAGCTCGTTATGATGTCTCCGTGCATAAGATATCCAATCAACACATTCGCATAATCACTTCCGTGACCTCAAACACCATAATATCTTTTCTTTTTTTTTTTTGGCTTGGAAATGTGATGGCCTGGTAATTGCTGTGGAAAATAACTCTGCATTTGACTCCCTTAATTGGTGACTTGTCCACATGCAAAATTGACAATGGAAGATAACATGCTTGAGGATGTTTCTCTGAGCTTTTATCGAGAAAGGTTTCATTATCACCGGATATGTAACTACTGTTGACGCGGGTAAATTGGTTTCATCTTGATTATCTCTTGTTGTCGCACGTCACTTGGCGTTTAATTAAGATGTCATCAGATGAGGAAACAACATGATGGCAATGTACCTTAAAGTCTCTGGATTATCAAAGATGTTCATCTCCCTCTAATTATGTGAGGGGAAGCCGCTAATACATTTTACTGCCAAACTGACAATGAAAACCTCCTGCTAATTGAATATAGACTTGAATACGAAATTAAATAGATTTAATTGTGTATTTTTCCCCCACATAATAATAATAATAATAAATAAAGTTTTGTGTTTTAGTCTCATTTGCCCTTTTGCCAGCATGTGCTGGGGAATAAATAATTAATATAGTTTCACTAATGATTTTTTGTTGATTTTATTCTCATTTTAGTAACTTGTCTTGTGATGTCAAAATGAATTTGTTCCTGTACTTAAACAATCAGTTAGTTTATTGTTACCGATTTGCATGTACCAAGTGTTGATTTCTAAACTGGTAATTGTTTAAACATCAGTCAAGTCATTTAAAATAATTTAAGTAAAGTAATACATAAGTAAACAAAACAAAGATTACTGGATAATGTTTTGCAGGAAAGTACTGTTTCAGTCTTTTCACTTAATTAAACTTAATTCAATGTGTTACTTGTGGTTTCTTTTTGACTATAAAATTAACTAGTCTGAAGGCTGAAGACTGGAGTAATGATGCTGAAAATTAATCACAGGAATAAATTGCATTTTAAAATATATTAAAATAGAAAGCAGTTATTTTAAATCATAATAATATTTCACAATAACAATGTTTTACTGTATTTTTGAGCACATAAATACAGACTTAGTGAGCATAAGAGTCTTTATAAAATAAAACAAAATTATATATTTTTTTAAGTAACTTTTGACAAGTACTGTATGTGTAATGCTATTTTCTTTATACCTAAGAAATCTTGGATTGATTCAAAACAGATTTAAACACATGTGGTATGTTTTCCAACTTCTGAATGCTGATGATGACGAGCTGTATAGTACAAAGTCATTAACTGAGTATTTCATCTAAGCTTTCATAGACAACATAAAATCAAAATTGACCTTATATTCAGTGTTACTGCATATTCCTGTTTTTACTGGGAACTGATCATGTTATTCCAAAGAAAAAATGTTGTTGGTCCCACTTTATTTTAAGGTCCAATTCTCACTATTATCTATTAAACTATGACTTTTGCCTGAAGAAACTCTTAATTTGCTGCTTATTAATAGTTAATAAGGAAGTTGTTAAGTTTAGGTATGGGGTCATGCAGAATAAGGCATTAATATGTACTTTTATAAGTGCAAATAAACAGACAATATGCTAGTAATATATAGTTAATAGTTAAAATTGGCCCTTAAAATAAAGTGTTACCATATTGTTTGCCTCAGTAATCTTTAATCAAGATGTCATAACTTCCTTGCCCACTTTTCACAATCTAATCAATGCAATTATGAATTATATCATGTTATAGAGGTAATATGAGTTGCAAACAGCAGTTCAAGACTGAGTGTGAGAACATTACACTATTTCTGTGAGAACGTGAGTCTTGACGGCTATTCCTGTCTCCTAACCACAGGGTTTGTCTGCCCTAAAAACGGCAACACATACCTATAAATCTTTCACCTGAACTACCGTCTTGTAATACCGGACAGTAATTAAACAAACTGCTGGGCATGTGGGATATAACTCTCATGGTTCCATCCTCAGGATATATAACCCATAGACAGATAGAGACATCAGGTGACCTCTGCTCACTATTGTAGTACTTGGATTGTGTGTGTTTGTGTGTTTAGTGAATTCTATCAGCACTGTTGCAGCATCAAAACTATTGAAAAATGGCACTATTGACATCCCAAAAGACTCAAGTAAGACTTATTCTCCTTTCATGTGCACGGTATTATGGATGTCTGGACCACATGAGTTGTTGTTTGTTAACATACAATAAGGTTTATCTTTTTGTACCATCTGCTGTGATGCGGTTTTGCTGGTCTTAATATGTCAGTTTGCTCATTGAGTACATAGCATGTGTTCAACATCGAACTGAATATGATCAACAGCCCCACTGAGGTAATCAAATACATTACAGCGTCACGCTTGGGCTGCCAAGCAAAGCCCAGGATGAACTCATCGCTGGTTAATATCCATACCTTTTGCCTCAGTGTCTCTGAGGTCTTTATCGCTTGCAGATCTGATTGAGTTTTCTGGAGAATGAAAGCCATTTATTTAATTGTGTTGGATATTTTTTTTTTTTTTTTGGCTGTGTGGGTTGATCAAGTGAATAAAAGACACTCAAGGAAGCAGGGCAAAGACCTGTTCAGAGCACGAACGGTATCCGGTAGCATTCACACCAATAATGCTCTGTTTATTATAAGCGTATACTAGAGTTACATCGCTTGCATTTTTAAATGCTCAAGATCTTTATGTGTTTTATCATTCATTAGCTGAACAAAAATGGTTCTGAATTTGATTTAACAATACTGCTTCTCTGTGTCATTATCATTATAGGTTATTTTATTTTATTTATTTGTGCAATTATGTGTGAATTATACTAATAAACAATGTAATTACAGGTATTTTTTTTAATGTATTTATTTATTTTATTTTTTTTTACATTGGTAGTCACTTTGGCACTATTTTGTTACTATAACTTATAGTATAACTTAGATGCAGAGATGAAGATATGCATATTAAAATTTTGACAGAAATAGAATGTTGAAAGACAGTTACAGTGAATGAACAGTGTATAGATGAAAAAAGTACATTTTTGATTAGAGTTTTGAAAATGTACCACTTGCAAAAATAGCACCAATGCAATATTCAGTGGTTTTAATGTTATTAAATATTTAAAATATTATTTACCATTGTTTTATAAACTTTAATTTAGTCATTTTTAGATCACACTATATTAAAAAATCAATGTGCTTTTCATACAGCTCACAATTGATTATTGTAAAGTTAATCATAGAAAACAATAATAGCTAAACTTTCACACTTTCTGATGAATATTTAAGTGATTCTTGTCTGTGCAAAACTGATGCAAAGGTTGTGAGTGGTTGCAGGGCTTCTTTCTCATTTGGGACCTTATTGTTTTTGCCTTAATGTAAGATAGCAAGACGTGCTTATACTTTTCAATGTAAGTCTTCATGCAGTATTGTTAAATTTATGCAGATTGATGCACCACATTATAATGTTTACTCAGGAAGACAATTTAGCATCTTCCTGTATTTTTAAGAGGCCACAGGACTGTTTCAGTGGATGTAGTACATCCACATCCATTTAGTCTTACTAGCCATTGTTAGGTTATAAGGACCATTCCTATCATAGATTTTCATAATCCCATGTCTTAATATATTAGATAACATATTAAACTCACAATTCTTAATAATAGGACTCATAATAGCAGTATGCTATCACAACATTACATTTTTTTTTTTTTTTTTTGCAGATGTTGCTATTTTTCTAAAAAAAAAAAAAAAAAAACTGCCAATATTTAATTTAATTTAATTTAATTTAATTTAATTTAATTTAATTTAATTTAATTTAATTTAATTTATTTTTACCTTACCTCACCTTACAGAAAGTGATATCATTTTTAGTGAGAAAAAAAACAGCACGTACATCAGCAAGTATTATCAATGGATTAATGAATATTTAGTGGTTTTATTTTGTTTATCTCATATTAAAACATAATACAATTTACATAAATTGTTATAATATTATCAAATATTCAAAGGATTGTTACAGAACTAATGAACCACATACCAGGAATGACCCAAAAGATACAAATCTTTTCTGAGATTTTTCTTTACAAAATCATGTATTACCCTCTCCTGTGGTTTCAGTCCTTAAAAATTGTCTGAGAATACCGACTGATCCAAATCTCTCTTTTACTAAAGGTTTAAAATACAATCTTGAAATATAATATGCAAACAAGGGTATATTGTGCGATTATAGCTATGCATTGATCCAGTGACAAAGTATCTCAGTCTGAAGGTTAACAACAGTCACAATCACTAGATTGATGTCAGAAAGAAAGGAAGGAAGCCTGAATCTCAGGATGGCTTTAAACCATCCAACACCAGACGAGTGAATGCCTGCAGCACCACTGCTATGGTTTAGTCAATCAACATTTAGTATATCTATTTTAGAGTAGAAAATTATTCCCAGATGCAGCCTGCGCGATAAACACAAATGCTAGTGTAATCACACAGGTGAGATGATTGACAGGCTTGTAATTAGGTTTTTCAGTAGGTACGTAATCTTTCCACTGCCAGTGCTGCACTTATTGCTATATGTATAGGGAAAAATAACTCAGAGAGTGTTCACTGCTGTTCAAGATGAATGTGGTCTCAGAAAAGACTGTTCTGTGATCTCTAGATTATCTGCACATTCACCCTAGTAGATGAATTGACTAGTTTAAGACAGAAAGCAGCATATTAAATGATGTGTACAAACAGCAGCATGACAGTGACTTATGAGGAAGCAAATGGATGTAAATGACTAAATCTCACAGGAGCGAGTTTAATTAACAGTGTGTGTGCTCTGTTCAGTCAGTGGCCTTTATTTTGAAGTGGTTTGAGTTATTAACATGAGCCACCTGGTTGTGCCAAAGAGACAAGACCTTATCGCACAATATATTCATTATGCTATTAAGGGAATTCATCCTTGATTAATGAAGCATATGCAATTTGATTCAAATGGTTTTAAAGATTAAATGCTGCACAAGACAGTATCAAATATTTGTATCATATATTAAAGACGAATACTTTTAGAAATCATCTAATGCAAAACTATTTGAAAATTGTCAGTTTTGTTTGTGACAAAGCTTTGAAAATGTTTAACCACTCACTAGAAACCTCTGAATATTTTAACAAATAAAGGTACAATTTTCTGCATTTATTCAAATACCAGAATGCAAGACTTCAAAGGCGACCAGAAGCCTGGAGCTGTCCTTGCACTTGCAATGACTTTCACAGACACTTGAAAGCAATGCTTATAAATGTCACAAATGTAACAAATTCAAAACAGACTTTCATTTAACCCCAAAAAGCCAAACAAAATGCACACACAGAATCACAATCTCAGGTAGAGTGACAGTGATATTGTGATTGTAATTACATAGTAATTATATTGTAATTATTATGTGATAACACTGTTGTCTAACTATAGGTTTTTTATTTATTTATTTACATTGAATGTTGGCTATCTCAGCCTAAAAATCTTCCTGTAACAGACCACTGTTCATTCATCACTAGAGAGAGAGAGGAGAAAAAAAAAACAAAACAAACAAAAAAAAAAAAACTCTAAAGACAGCATGTCTTTTGTTGGCAAGCAAATGCCACAGGTCCAAATGCTTACGTCTTAGCTATGAAATCCAGTTGAGATTCCTTGCACATGTTGTCTGACGGACAATAAGCACTCTCTAATCTCTAATTAAATGAGAACTTAACAAGCAGTATCTGGCCTACTTTCATGGTTTTATTTAGGTAGTGTTTTTCCCCCATTTCCGTGCATGGAACACCTTACTGTGTATATCTCTGACACAAGAAAATGGCTTAATCTTTCCTTCAACCCTTAAATATGTTTGACTGTTTAAGTCATCACAATTAACAGAGCAAACTACAAATTTTGGAGATCTTTTCTCACTTTGTAAAGGAAGCTATTTGGGAATGACATGGGAAATAAATAGTGCCTTTGTATTAAACCTTTGGCTTCTTTTCAAATTAAATCAAAGTTGACATGCTGGTGATATAAATAATCTATGAACCTGATTCATTGATCCTATAGGGTTCCTATATTTTATGTTTAGCGTCATGTCTTTGCATATTTCACATTTACCTTTTTTGCCCCCCTCTCTCTCTCCCACAGAGTTAAAACACTAACACTAAAATCATTTGGGTTGTAAGGTTTAAAGTTTTAAAGTTTTAAAACGTTCTATTTCTGCTGTAAGAAGTTAAGTGTATTTAAGTGACAAAACTAAGTTATGTTTTATCAGTATTTTATGTACAGTTTTAAAGTACTGGTATTAGAGAAAGTGTGTATTTTAGGTGCAAAAACATTTCTTTTAAGCTGTATCTCAAAAAATATTAATTCATATACATATGACTACCTTGCAAAATAGTTGCATTTTCCTGTAAAACTGGGTTGGTCTAAAAGAGTGTAAATCAAAATGAGACCGATCTATCCAATTATATCATCTACTTTCTGCCATTCTCTGCCAGTGTTAAATCAGAAAATATCAAATGATCATTTTGTTGTAGATATTTCTTGGCTTGTTCCTGTCTCTATTTTTGGCTAATCGCATGGTTAGTTGTTGGGTTACAGACTAGGATGTGGCAGTTATGGATAGGGATCCAATCCTCAAAATGACCCTTTATCAACAGCCAGCAGATGCTACAGCTTTAGCCCAAGTTTCTGACTAAATGATCTCCCTAGATAGTTTCAGCCTGCTGCCGACTGCCCTGACATGGTTCAGTGTGCCCTAGTGCTGATAGAGATTAGCAGATCCCTTCTCCTCCCTTTCACTCTTTCCCTCTTTCTTTCTTCCAGTTGGAGTAAATAGTAGAATGATTTAAGGTGAAGCATTACAAGACTTCCCATGTCTGGACTGCGTGGTTTTTAAGTGGTCCAAATTGCATTGTACCAAAATTCATAATTGGCCACGCCAGTCTCTGAATCGATTTGAAGACAGTTCATCCATTCATCCCCTGATTTCTAATGCAGTCAATATCTGGGCCCTCAGGGCAAGATCATTGTTAGAGAAGGGCACACTATTTTCTCGAGGAGATAAGACATTTACAGAGTGTGCTGGATGCGATAAAGAAATAGCTAAGATGGAAATTAAAATTCTAATTATTTACTCATGATGTCATTTCAAACCTGTATTCTGGAAAACTAAAAGAGAAATTCTGAATAATCTTTATAGTAAAACTGACTGTTTTAAGTCATTGTTCAGTTTTTTTTTTTTTTTTCTTCTCCTCCAAAATTTCTCCTTTTGTACTCCATGGAACCAATAACAGCATACAGGATTGGATCGACATTTTTGGGTGAACTGTCCCTTTAAATGGTAAATAAAGGTAAATGTCTATACCAAAGAACGGGGCAAGATGTGAAATTTGCAGATCATTTGTGGACAAAAGGACAACAAGGTGCTAATTACTGTAATGTTTTCCAAATTAATTAAGGGCTAGTTAGGAGCTGACTAATTACATGCCATTAAGCGCAGAACACTTAAGACAGAGAAAGCTACCTCAATGCGGTTATAATTGGAGATGTGAGTCTATCTGCCATTATTCCTAATTAACATCTCCTTGGAAACAGATTTTCACTGTTATAGTTGATCTTAGTCTAATTATGTTTACAAAGCATGGTGGACAGTGTCCTTTCAAACCAGATGGAATACAATACCAAAAAGACAGTAGCTGTAGCACTCTAAAATTTAAAGGTGAAGTGTGTAATTGCTTTAATGTTGAAACAAATTTCCCCTCTTCCATCTTATTTTGCAGAGACAATTACAAATACGGCATTTTTTTTGGATTGAGTACTCTAGGGAAAGAAAGAAAGAAAGAAAGAAAAAGAAAGAAATATGTTTATGTTTGTTTGAGCATCATGACAAAACAATATTGGCTCTATCAATGTCTCTGTGGGACCAATTTACCTGACCAACCTCAAGAGTTTAGGAAACCTGTTGGAATATAGATTTAAAATTACTTTTGCAATTCTGTTTGGTAACAATAGTGGCACAGGCACACTTCACCTTTAAAGAAAGGGCAAAAATCCACTATTTTAAGAGTAAGGGGCTATAAAGGCCCCGATATACTTCAAATGAAATCGAAGAACGAACTGATATGACGTCATTTCGAGCAAAATCAGGCCGACTTCGTTTCGGCAGTTCGAAACAGCTCACCAAAGCAAACTTTTTGGGGGAGTTTGTTTTGGCTCCTAAACACCTTTGAGCTTCCATTGGTCCGTGGCGTTTACCCTATCGGTGGGTGTGTTCTGAAACTCCACCTTCTTTGACCCGCGATTTTTTTTTTTCACGGTTCGTTTGTCATTCAACAGAGGTCAGGCGGGAGAACAACATCTCCAAGTCACTAGCAACATAAATACACTGTGTCGAATAGCTGAGCTGCCACAAATATATCTGCATCTGTACGATCACTCGCGGAGAGACTTTAAAGATTCAGAGAAAGCATTTAATTCCTAGAAAGAAATTGCAACAAAGCTTGGTGTCGACGACCCGGAGTTTTGCAAAAAGCGACGCAGAGAAACATCAGATGCAAGTTTTCCAAAGCCATGAAAAGAATGAAAGCAAAGAGTAAAGATAGGTAGCAAGTACCAAATACATGCTTTTCAAATAAATGTTACAGCATACTGCTGCTGCTGCTGCTGCTATTGTTGTTCTTCTTTCAACAAACGAATTTAAAAAGTATACAATAAATGAAATGCCACAGGAACATACAATAATAAACCTTTGTTTTTATCAAATCATGACACCACATCAAATATAAAAAGGTGTAATAATATATCCAGTTTAATAAAATAAATGAACACTAATAAAATAAAGTAACAAATAGGTTTTGTGTTATTGAGATGACTCCAATTTTTTTTTTTTTCCACATCATGCTACAGTTTTCAGACTATGAGCCATTGACACTTATAGGACTGATTATGGAAATGGAATGGTTCTTTTGTATTGCAAACATGATACTTGACTCTGAACTGCTGCTAATCACTATTCTTTTGTCTATAATATTGGACCATCGGGACCCGTCTCACACCTAGATACACAATAATTGTTGTGTTTAGGACATAAGCGCGAGCAGCGCGACACATATTTAATTAACACCCCGCCTCCAGCAGCGCGGGGGTGTCGGAATGTTCAAAAACAGTATACCGTCGCTCAGCCTTTTCGAACTTCTTTTTGCCCTCAAACGAAGAATGAAAACGAACTTCGTTTGAAGTATATCGGGGTCTTAAGTGACATTTTAAAAGTTCTTCAGGGAAGAAAATGAACGCAGTAGGTCGCTTTGTACAATTTGTGCCCAACCAAAATGTTGACAGTCGGGCAAACTCACAGTGATTTTTTTATTGTCTCAATGAAAAGGTTATTGATTCGTTTGCTACTTCTATATACTCAGAGGATTTTCTAAGCAGCTCTCCACCTGCTGTTTGCTGGATAACATATTGAACATAGACAGGCTTCCTCTTATCTTTGCAAAGATAAAATACATGCATGTGCAGGGAACACCATTGTCGATACGTTGACGCATATTGAAATTATATGTATAAGATACTCATTTTTTTTTTAGGAAGAAACTGATAACTAGGTTACTAAATCATTTGGCTGACACTTATCCAGAGCACTTACAGCACAGACAGGCACCCTGCTTAACGGTACAATGATACAAGTCCATGAATGACCCTTTTGAGGTGTTTGAATCTACAATTTTCTGGTTCCCAGCCCTGTTGTTTAACTACTAGGCTACAACCAATCAGAAATAAGTTGCAGTTGAATGGCTGAATGCAGCTGACCCTTGGTTGCTGTTGCAAGCTGAGACTAGGTATAAAACATACCACAGGAATGAATAGAATATTTTTGTGAAGAGCATGATTTTAGTACACAACATGCTTATGAGATAGATAGATCAAAATGATCATAAAAATGACAATAAAATGATCATAAATATGGTATTTATGACTTTATGGCTACATTCCAAATCTTGAAGCCATATACAGTAATAGCTTTGTGTTAAGAATGGATCATAATTTTAATCATGCTGAGAATCCTCCCCCGCCACCACAGGTGTCATTTTATTTATGCATTTACAAAAATAAATAAATAAATAAGATTGATTGTAAGTTAATAAGTGCTATTGTAAATCAGAAAGAAATGTGAATAAAACAAAACATATAACTTTTTATTTTATTTTATTTTTTTTTTATATTTAATTTAATTTAAACATCTTCAGGAGTGGAGGAAAGCCAAGAATAAGATACCATATGCATTAAGGTTTGCTTCATTTAGGTGTCATTACATTCATACAATACCTAATAATTACAGGTCACCGAAGTGTCAATAGCCAGTTTTCCACTGTTGGGCCAAAATATACTCGATGCTAAACCATTTAATTCCGTGCAAATCCAGCCCAGCCAGGACGAATATGGTTTTGTTTTCCACTATGTGGTTGATAAAAGCTCGTAATATAAACGCGTCAGTCGTTGCCTTGATAACAAAAGTGTTTAAATATGGTATGAAATGTAAATAGCGACCGCATCATGGAGGATGAGCAGATATTTCTGTTTATTTCACTCAAATAGCATGCTTGGCCAGCTACAGAGAGAAACTAGGAGCCAGACAACAAACAAGTGACTGACCCTGGGTGGTGACATCACTACATCCATTCTGCCAGCATGGTTCCTAACCATTTCTTAACATTCTTAGTTCAGCCCAACGGAGGAAAGCGGCTTTTGAAAGATTCCACTATACATTCATATCGCCTTCATTCAGAGGACATTACGAGATCTGTCACATCTCTTGTATGCATCAGTTGCACTGTCGTTTATATCCCTGCTGTATGCTGACCTTGCCTGAGTAAAACCCTTGCAGCTCAAAGCCACATGCCATATCCTTCTGCCTCATTGCATTCCACGATAAATTATTTAAGGACTCCAACGTCCTGTACAAATCTCACGATTAAGCACTGTGCTGTCAGTCAAAACTATATTATTATCCACGCACTGGAATCATGGACTCCACAGTTCATTGCATCACATTAGTGTAATCACTCCGTTCGCAGTCAGCAGCCAATTCTATTGTCCGAGCTGAAAAAACATATCTTAATGTTACGCGGCACATCAGACAGTGCACTGGGCAAATTGATAATTTAGACCAAGCTAACACAGTTTCATTTGGAAAATTATGTTTGGGTCGGAAGAAAATTTATGCAGAAAGGCACAGCTGGCTGGAAATCATGGACAAAAATGGAAGTTGCAGTTGAATGACTAAATGCAGTTGACCCTTGGTTACTGTTGCAAGCTGAGACAAGGTTCATAGAACATCCCATAGGAATGACTAGGATATTTCTGTGAACAGCATGATTTTAATACACAACATGCTCATAAAATGGTTCAAATTGATTGGATAATACTTTTATGTGGGCTGGAATGCTTATGATTTTGTCAAGCATTTTAGTTGCTCTTTTCTCTTTATAGAAATTGTGAAATTACAAAGTAACATAATAATCTCTGCAGACTGTGATGCTGATTCAAGCCAAACACAAAAAACTGAAGAGAAAAAAGCTTAATTTGTTTGATAGGTCAATGGCAAGAAAATTTAAAATTGATAAGACACAATTAATTTATATATATATATATATATATATATATATATATATATATATATATATATATATATATATATATATATATATATATATATACACACACACTCACCGGCCACTTTAGGTACACCTGTTCAATTGCTAATCAGCCAATCACATGGCAGCAACTCAATGCATTTAGGCATCTAGATGTGGTGAAGACGACTTGCTGAAGTTCAAACCGAGCATCAGAATGGGGAAGAAAGGGGATTTAAGTGACTTTGAACGTGGAATGGTTGTTGGTGCGAGACGGGCTGGTCGGAGTATTTCAAAAACTGCTGATCTACTGGGATTTTCACACACAACCATCTCTAGGGTTTAGAGAGAAGGGTCCGAAAAAGAGAGAATATCCAGCGGCAGTTGTGTGGACGAAAATGCCTTGTTGATGTCAGAGGTCAGTGGAGAATGGGCAGACTGGTTAGAGATGATAGAAAGGCAACAGTAACTCAAATAATCACTCGTTGTAACCAAGGTATGCAGAATAGCATCTCTGAACACACAACACGTCGAACCCTGAAGCAGATGGGCTACAGCAGCAGAAGACCACACCGGGTGCCGCTCCTGTCAGCTAAGAACAGGAAACGGAGGCTACAATTCGCACAGGCTCACCAAAATTGGACAATAGAAGATTGGAAAAACGTTGCCTGGTCTGATGAGTCTCGATTTCTGCTGCGACTTTCAGATGGTAGGGTCAGAATTTGGCGTAAAGAACATGAAAGCGTGGATCCATCCTGCCTTGTCTCAACGGTTCAGGCTGGTGGTGGTGGTCTAATGGTGTGGGGGATATTTTCTTGGCACACTTTGGACCCCTTAGTACCAGTTGAGCATCGTTTAAACGCCACAGCCTACCTGAGTATTGTTGCTGACCATGTCCATCCCTTTATGACTACAGTGTACCCATCTTCTGATGGCTACTTCCAGCAGGATAATGTACCATGTCACAAAGCTCAAATCATCTCAGACTGGTTTCTTGAACATGAGTTCACTTTACTCAAATGGCCTCCACAGTCACCAGATCTCAATCCAATAGAGCACCTTTGGGATGTGGTGGAACGGGAGATTCGCATCATGGATGCGCAGCCGACAAATCTGCAGCAACTGCGTGATTCTATCATGTCAACATGGACCAAAATCTCAGAGGAATGTTTCCAACACCTTGAATCTATGGTGAATCTATGCCACGAAGAATTAAGGCAGTTCTGAAGGCAAAACGGGGTCCGACCCGGTACTACCTAATAAAGTGGCCAGTGAGTGTATATATATAAAGTCAGTTTGACTCCCCAAAATCCTCATAATATTTATGATGATGATAAATGCACCAATATTACATTTCTTTGATCACAAATACAGTAAAAAAACAACAATATTGTGAAATAGTTAAAATAGTTAAGCCTGTGTTATACTTTCCGCGTGAGCAATCCGGATGCGTACACGGACAGCGCGGACGCGGACTACTTGTATTTATACTGCCGAAAGCGTACGCTGGTGGTCTGCCTCCCGACGTATTCCATACATGCGCGGTAGATCGGCTTGAACAGTAAACAAACATGTGAACAAACAATTGCCCAGAGTTACTGCACATATGGCTGTCTTTATATTGTTTTGTCGACGGATTGTACAAGTTTGGGTAGCAACAGGCATCTTCACACAGCCTGCACATGCGCAGTTGGTGCTTTTGTAGCTTACTGACACAAAAATTGAGAGGTATGCGGATGTCCGCGCAGAGCCTCCGCGCACACCCTCTGATGACGATTTTTACATCACGCGGACCCTAGTGGACCATAGCGGACTCGCGCAAGCGGAAAGTATAACAGAGGCTTTACAAGTTAAAATAATGGTTTTCTATTTTAATACATCAAATAAATTACATTTCTTATTATCATCAATGTAATTATTCATATTGTCATAAAAACGGGTTTATTTTTTTTTATTTTTTTTCTGTGGCAACGATATATTCCTTTCAGGACTGATTGATTGATTTACTTGATAAATAGAAAGTTCAAATGAACAACGTTTAAATCCTGTAAATGTAAATGTACTGTAAATGTCTGTATTGTCACTTTTGATCACTTTTGATAATGCTCACTGAATAAAAATATAGAAAAATTCTATTGACCCCAAACTTTTGAACAGTAGCATATATTTAAAATCTAGTCATTGTCCCAGAAAAAGATCAAATTGGTGTTTATGAAGAACTGTTTATGAAGTTTTTACAAAACACTTGATTTGGTTCTATGGACCCTTTAGTAACTATTATTTTGTATTGGTCATTGGTGTACTGCAGGCAAAGGGTTAAGAAGCAAGGTACATTCGTACAGTACATCAGCCCACCAGTTTCATCAGCCCATAGCCCCACACATTTGCACAAGCATGTTTGAAGTACTTAAAATATGCAAGCATACGTAAATTAGCCTTCTTTTAAGTCATTCCTTTTCTGGGCTCTATTTGAGGTTTGATGTCATAGCGTCAGGCACCTGTCAGAGCACCAACTACTGCTTTGACAGTCCGCAAATGTTGAGCTCTACTAAACGTATCCTTTCTGATCCATAACCCTCTTTTTGTAGAGTTTCGCTTTGATCAAGCCATGGGGCTTATGTGGATCCAATTGCAGGAAATGCAGGGAGGGGAAGACGGAGGGGTTGCTTAGCCCCAGTTCATATTATGGAAACGGGGACGATTTCCAAGCATAATTCCTTTCAACTCATTAAACCAGGAATAAGGAATTAAAATGGCTTGCCCAAAACCCACATCTGTGTTCATCTTGCTGATAAAAGCTTGAGAGAGTGTGTTTGTGAGACAAGAAGTGAGAGAAAGTGGTACATACCTGTTTCACACCACTAAGGTTGTTTGATGTAGCTCTCTCTACTTCCCCATCCTGCTGTGATCTCTATCTTTAATCAGTGTTTGGAGGCGGCGATTGAGACCTACCTCTGAGAAGCACCCTACACCCCCCAAACACTGTGATTTCCACTCCTTTGACAGCAAAGTGGTCTCAGAAATAGCATTCTTTTTTCCTACTACTGATCTAAACAGACCATCATACAAGACATAAAGGAAGCTCTTAAGCCTTGTTCATACCTCATATTAACATCCGCTTTGGGTGGTCCGATCACAAGTGGTTAGCGAAGACAGATTGCCATTTACACCTGCACATTGTTTTTTTTTTTTTTTTTAACCGTTTTAATCATTTGAGTACTCTGTTCTTTTCTTTTCTTTTCTTTTCTTTTCTTTTCTTTTCTTTTCTTTTCTTTTCTTTTCTTAACACTTTTAAAGCAAACTTCTCTGTTGTCCTTCTTTGTTTACTGGGATGCACAAGGAAACAATGGTTCTTGGTTTCATTTTACCTCAAAATGTGGTAATAAATTAATGACTGGACATCTTTGGACTTTGGACTTTTATATATGAGAATGCATTTTCTTTGTTCATCCTTTGCTCGGTTGACCACTTCTAGCTCAGGTGTAATGGTTAGTTTACAGAATCATCTTTGTGATAATTCATCAACATCCATCAACGTTCTCATTAATCATATTCATACTTATAATTTTATTTTAACATTATAAATTAATTATGTCTTTTTATTTAATGCCCGCAAGATATGGGTGCTGTTTGTTTTGTTTTTGAATGAATCTGTTTCTGAACAAATTAGGAGAATCAATGATTCACCGAACCATTCATAAAAACAGTCACTTGATTCCTTAATGAATGAATCAGTTGAATAAAATGATTCAGTGACTCAATCATTAAGACTAAGTCTGTTGTCATTTACGTCTATATATCTATGAAAATTCATTTAAGTTTGTACATTTGAAGTATGAATTAACACAATACTGCATGGTATTGTGATACTACGTGGTATGGTGAAACTTCAGCTGGTATAGTATCGTAAGATATATTTATGGTATCGTGACAACCTTAGTGTGTATGCGTGTATACACAGTACTACACCACAGCACTGATTTAAAATTTTACTGTTTAAAGTTATGCATTATTTGAACTGTAAAGTTGTTTAAATAATTTTTGCAATTTGCAATCAAGTTTATGATGGCAACAAAGTTGTAAAACTGCATAAAACTTTAGAAATTTTTAATAAACCAATTAAAATCACAACTTTTACATCAGTGGATGCATTTAAGCAGATGGGGCCAATTTTATTTTGTGATTTGACTAAGTTGACCTGTACTGGCTTCTAGCAGATAAAGAGGTAGGCCGCTTATCCTGGTTCTGTGGCACAGACTGATAGCAGCTGAAGTGAGGGGGGCAGCCAAGTATAGAACGCAGAGCTTCTAAGAGTTAGCCGCTAGGTCACAGTTCATTTTCAATGAGAGGGACGGGTAGAATGATTGAGCGAGAGGAGTGTAGTGGGTGTTTTATTATATGCGGGTGCAGCGGCATGGCACCCCAGAAATTGCTGCCTCCCTCAGCGACTGCTAATAACGCCTACAGCATGATCACTTACTGGACTGGATGGTAATGAGATTTTAAAGCAATCCCTTGCATCTTAGAATGCATATGGCCATGTGTGGTGGCTGCTGGAAATGCATGCTAATGGTAGGTTCTTTGCTGACCACTTACTGTATTATCAGATGACCTGATAAGTTATGGATATTAATGTTAATTTCAAGTGTAACAGGGCTTGAGTCAGATCACTTAAACAGAATATAATCATTTTACAAGGCTAGTGATGCATTACAAGCTTTTTTAAGGGTAAAATGTCATATTTTTCTAATGACAATGTACTATACTGTGACAGAACTAATAAAATGAGGTGGAGATGTCACCACATGGCACATGTAAATAAGGAAACCAACTCACAGTGCCATTCTTAGCTCTAAGTACATATCTTCATTAGTTAATTACGCTTGGCAAGACAGAAGAAAAACAAACAAAAACAACCAGAAAAACACTCCGCTTTAAGCGAACACATGAAGAAAGCAGCAAGTTAAGTGATTTCTATCAGTTTACCAAATTAAAGGCATACTCCAGTAATGTAGTTCCACGTGTCACTCCTGCTGTTTTTCAAAGGTTGTTTTCACACTCTTTCAGTCACATTTACATGAATTGATGTAATTTTCTCTGTTCTGACTTCATTACTTAATCTGTGTGGTCATAATTGACATCGTAATGCATTGACGCTAACAAATCTGACAGAAAATATATGAAGGCTTTGTAGTGGCAGCCACATTTCAATAGAGAGCTTTTTAAATTTCCCAGAGCAGAAACATCAATGCATTATATGGCAGAAGCCATTCAACACCATCTGCGTCCACCCAAACACTACCTTTGAAAACATCTGTAATCAGCTTAATTGCCAATATCCAAAGTAAACATTTGGATGGAATGCAGTACTGTTAAACAAATTATGATCAACAAAAACTGATAAATACCAGCTGGGTAAAGCAGTTTGTGACTTTGCATCATTACGTGGATGCTAGACCATGTGAGTTAGCTGGCATTTAATAGACTATTGTCATCTGTGCCAGACCTGTGCCTCATAGAACAGCCAATGTCTTGGTTAATGATATCATAGCACAGTGACTCTCTCATAACAGATACATAAGTCAAATACAGAATGACAAGCATGCTGAAATCATCTGTCAGCAGTGTTGCCAGATTGGACATTTTCCCACCCAGTTGGGCTGGTTTTGATTAAACTGTATTTTGATTGAGCATTGGCTGACATAAAATGTATTCAGTCCTGTTATGAGGAGTTATGAGTTTCTACACCCACCAGTATGTGGGCAACAAGTTTGCAAGTGCATGTGTTGTTAGTACATTTCAGTGGAAAAAGTTCTGTTAAACCAAAGCTGGAGGAAGAAGAAAAAAAGATCCGTAATGATCCTTTTTTCAGGATTCTTTGATGAACAAAGTTAGAACAGATTAGTTATTACTGTTCTTTTGATCAGTTTAATGCATCCTTGTTAAATAAAAGTATTAATTTCTTTCAAATAATCTGGTAATCTGGTAAAGCTGTCGGCTAGAGACACAGCTCTAATAACACTCATATTGGATTGTGAGGTTTTTATATCGGAGGTTAAGTCAGTAGAAGAACCCAGGAGACAAAATTGGGGCCCTTAAATAGTTTATTGATTTTATTATTGATTTGCTTATTGAATTTTTCAGTTTGAATCAGTATTTATTTCCAACATTTCATAATACAGCTCCAGAAGTTTTCCTTGAAACATATCCAGTTAAAGTAATCTTACATATATTGCTGCAGGGAAAGTGCAGGTTTGGAAATGCTCCAGGGCTCACCCGACCCCACTGACACTCCCCAAACACTGAGCAGAAAAGCTCTTGACAGCAACAAGTACAGTAGATAGAAATTCACTGATCCAAGCTTTAAAGCTGCATTGTGTAATTTAAGCATCACTGGAGGCAACAATCACAACTGCTAAAAAAACATGATTGTGACCAAACAGGTTTTCCACATTCCCTTCATTTGCCATAGTTCAGACTGATGGTGCATTTCAATTTGTGTACTTATGTACTATTCTTTTCCATTGTATAGTATAAATAGTGTTAGTAGTATTTTTACACTGGACATCCAATAAGAAGAAGTGCACCTCAAATACCCAGAAGATGCACTTATTTAACCCACAAAATGAAGTGAGGAATACTGGACACTTTATGCACTCAACATGCACTCTATGGCAGTTTTCCTAATGTAGCGAAAGGTAGTCTATCAGGTTTTATATGCAAGCAAATCCATTACTGCTAATTGGTATACATGCAAATTCTAACAGACAGCTCTCTCCACATATTTTAGATATTATATATTCTTGGTCTAATCAAAGAGAACAACATTGAAGAACCACAGAGCCACAGTGTTTACACTCTTCAGGGAAATCAAAAAGCATGCCTCCTACACACAAACAGAACATGCTAACAGGTTGAGCGATTAAGAATATGTGGGACAATTATCCCAAACAATTAGGCACATGTTTATGCATATTAAACAGATTGCAGTATAAAAAAAAAGAAAAAAAAAGAAGCATTCCTGTGCTAAAGCAATGCTCTCCCAAGGGTGTATGTGCTTCTTGGAGGAAAGACTGTGACATGGGTGAGTTCTGACTTTGTGTCGACCACTTGGGTAGGGACCGTTTGGAACTGTAACCTCATTACTGGAGCAAGAATCCCCAGGGTTTGTTTTTTGATTCAGCTTTTGTTCAGTTTAAAACTGTGCTGCTAACAATGGCTTTTGTTTGTTTATTTATTTATTTATTCTTTTTTTCTTTTTCTTTTTTCACTTGGCATAACAAAGCCCCTTGAGAAGAGTTCAGTAGTTCTGCTTTAGCTGTGATTTTGGTCACACAACTTGCTTTTTTCTCAGAAATAAGGATGTTGTGCCAACTGGATTGCAGAAAGTTTGATTGGTCAACTTTGTGTGTGTGTTGTCCATTGTCATGTTCAGTATTTGATGTTTAAACAGTTTAAAGGCATCTGTGTTTTCACATACAATTCAACCAAGCCCAGTTCAGTTAAAGTGAGCCTATAAGAAAACAACCTCAGTGCTTTTGGTGTTCACGGTGTAATTGAAGCACAAAAGGACACAAAATGATAATTTGGGGTGTTCATATATGCATATTAACAAACTAAGTTTGAAAAGTCCCATCATGACTAATATACCTATATTATACATATATTATATATATATATATATATATATATATATATATATATATTCTTATTTTAACATTTGATATTGCATATGTCTTAAAAAATAATAGCTACAATAAAATGGCAATATTTTTTTTTTTTATAATCTGGCACTGGGTCCCTTACTTCCAACCTGATCTCATGATGAAAATGTACCTCTGGGAATGCAAGATGCAAAATGCTTACCACCATGTACGTTTCACAAATTTGATGTGAAATGTCCACTGAGTAGTGCTAAAAGAGTTTTCGTATTTTTATTTTTTTATTTCCCGGAACAGATGAATGTAAACATAGGGTATGTTTTATGCGACATTGGATTTGTAGGTGTCACCGCAGTTCTGACTTGAAATTTCCATTGATACCCCTTTTCCACCAAGGCAGTTCCAGTGCTGGTTCGGAGCCAGAGCCTAGTTTCAAACCGGTTCTTTGTCTTTCGACACCCAAAGCACCAGTTCCGAACCAGGAAAAGCGGTTTGTAAGTTGCACCAAAACATTGCTGGGCTAGAAGGAAGAACCACTTGTGTCAGGGGCTGGGGGCGGGGTTACCGTGACCAACAAGATGACAGAAACTTTGGACCGCCATATTTGAAATAGCAGCTAAACACAAACACTTTGGATTCGCCGTGTTTGGATGCCGATGTAGGTTCGCAAAGCCGTGAACATCAATAGCAATGCAACATCCGCCATTGTTGATAGTTTGTTTAGGCTTGTTTAGGCTTGATCGATCGATCGGTCTGCATGGCGCCGATGCACCTCGAACAAGTCTGTTGTGTTTGGCGCAGCCACGCTAGTGAAATGAAACCTGAAATGTATTCAGTGACGTAAGACCTGGCTCTGTATTGGCTCGCTAGTCTGTGGAAAAGCAACCGGTTCTTAAAGCGCTCGCCAGTCGAACCAACTAAGAACCGGCAATAGCACTGGCTCTGAACTAGCACCTGGTTCCTGCTGGTGGAAAGGGGGTATGAGTGGCGCTGTAAGTGTAATGATCTGTGACATTTTTAAATAACATACCATCTGCACTACACCTAAACCTACCCGATAGTACGAACAAAAGCGAATGTGACATAAAAATGCAATTGCAAGCGTGCCGTTTTAGCTTGTTTTTTGAGTTTTCATTTTTCAGCTCTTTCATCATGAGTCATGTTTTTGATTCATACCCAAGGATTCTGCATTCTATGTCCAATTCCGTCCCAGCTGAGCTACTGAGCAAGCTTGTTGCGTCTGGAAAGCAAGACATAACTGTGTATGAAAACGATTACAAGTGCTTGCTGTTTTAACACCTCTAGTGTTCAGTTCTGTTGGTAACTGCAGTGATATGTACTTATTGGTACGTATTTCACATCTTGCAAAAAAGTTCCCATAGGTACGTTTTCGTCATGAGACCAGGTAGCTTACTTCCCAGACAAAATGCCCTATGCCAATTACTCATTCCTACTTAATATCATATTTGATCTGTATCGACTCATCTGGGAATCATGGATAGAAACAGTCCTTTAGTTTTTAAATGGTTTCTACATTGCTATTCAGATCGCTTTGCTTTCAGCTCTTGTGGAATCACTTTTTAACCCACATAATCTAGAGGAGCAGCTATTGGCTCCATTTGTGTTTTCCCTCTGAAATCAAGATATCCCTCACTCCTGCTGTTAGCTGATGACATGAAAAGCGATGCTGATAAGTTTGATGGGTCTCTCTTGCGTCAGGTAAAACTGTTTTGCTTGGAAAGGCAGTCGGCCCTGTAAACCGAATCTTGTGGTACTGTTTCCTCCTCTCTCCCCATTCCACCCACCCACTGTTCCCTTATTCACCATCTGTCTGGTCCTGGCAGTCGAGTGCAGATGTTATCTGTTCTTCATTGTAGCAGGAGCGGGCCAAATGGGGCTGCCACGGTTCCCCACCGAGGTTCAGAAACTGCAGGTCAGAGCTGAATTTCAGGGATGTAAGAGCTGATGTACACTCTATATCTTCAGAGACTTGGAGGTACACTGGAAGTTGTAATTTTCTCAGACCCCAGTGGACTCTGGGCTGGAATACAGGGGTTGGATATTACCCTTATCCCTTGCTTATCCCCTATAATAGGCATGTCTGTGCCATTACTGTTTTTCCTAATTAGTTAATTTCTGAGAGAGATGGGTGTATTATCGTTTCCATCTTAATCGTGCTGGCATGAGCGTGGACAAGAAGATTAAATCAATCCAGTGTGTGCCTGAACTTTACGACTGTGCTAAAATTCAAATAATTAATAATATAATTTAAGGTTGCCTTGGGTGGTGTGAACAGGAAGTGCACTTGCCAAACGAAAAGCAGCCTCTATCAAGATTTGACTTAGCTTCTGAGATTAGATAATTAAGGGCTTATTGTTAATTTCACACCAATTTCATCGCTCCTGTATGCTTTTTATGATTAAACTCAAAATTCTGAGCAGTAATGGCCATGTTTAAGAGCACAGAATGGTCTTTGGAGAGGAAAATTGCCTCATATCTCCAGGTGTTTTCACTGTGTGATATTCAATGAAATTGCAGGGTGAAAATGGCAGGAACTTACCAACTCAAGAAAGAGCCTCTTTGTTTAAGCTTCCACAGCTCTTCACTGGCTCCCACATCCTTTTTCATTCCACATCCTCCGGCATGTGTAATGTGCCAATGGGACATTTGCCCAGATGGGTGGACCTCTCAGACTGGACGGGGGTGACTGCGTCTACCACTGGAAGTAGATCTCATTCAAAATCACTTTGCTTTCAAAGAAAAACAGACACCTTTGGCATTTATGACTGGATTGCTATTCTGAAATACATTAAAAGATGAGAGTTATTTATGTAATGTGACAAACTTCCAAGTCTAACAGGTTGTATAAGAAGTAAATGTAGGATGGTTAATTTTATCCATCTGGATTGATTATGAATGTGAACATGAGGATAGTCTTGTCCTTTCTAATAATTTATACACAACTACATTTCTACAACCCTTTCATGCATGAATTATTAAATCACAAAGTAATATATATATATATTGAACATTTTCAATGAACTGAACTTTTTTTTTTTTTTTTTTTTTTTTTTTTTTTTTTTTTTTTTTACATTTAAATAAGTGAAACAATAATGGCAATAACTTTTTGAGGGAGTTACATATCTCATACCATGCATGAAAGGGTTAAAAATGCAATTTATCCATACAGTGACTTGAACACACCTCTCCTATGATGAGCATTTTTTTTTATTTTATTAAAATTGCTTTTATATATTTATTATTGAAGGGCATAAATAATAAATAAATAATACAAAATATTTTTATTAGTTTAATTAAATGAATGTAAATGAAATTAAGTTTAAAAGAGTGATACAATTATTTTGATATTATAATGAAAATGGCCCAAAGTTCTTGAAAAGAAAACAATTAGTAATCATCTTTTAATAATCATTTTAATATTATTCATTAAAAAAAAAAACAAAAAAAAAAAAAAAAACTTTGTGTCAAGGTCAAGAAGTATCTTAAAAGAAGAGAAAAATGTAGCTTTTAAGCCTAGTTCAAGTTGTCATGTTGTGCGACTCCTCAAAAATCTAAGTTAAGTTTAAAATCTAAGGTATTGGAGTTATTACACCTTGGATTGATTGATTGATTGATTGATTGATTGATTGATATTTGTAGCACTGCATGTGTTGTCTGCATAGAATTACCCACAACTGAGAGTGAATTAAATACAATGTACATGTTATCATGCCAGAGATGGCAGTTGAATATCAATGGAATGCTTCTGTGGAAATCTCTAAATAAGTGATGATTTATGTGCTTTATTATTTCTGAAGCTTATTTCTATTATGCTTTATTATTCCTAAAGCCACGTGTTGGCCTTGTAACAATCATATATTTTTGAGACACATGCTGGTCTTTGTAAGCCTCTCTGAATTCACTTGAAACCTGGGCAGTGCTGTTTTCTTTTCTTCTTTTCCCGTTTATTTTATTCTTACTGAGCGAGTCCTGCACTCTTCACTCTAAAACCATACAATGGCACTAACAAATCAATAAAGAGGATTGACTAGCTGAAGCAGTAACAGGATTTTAGACATTTGTGCCAAGAAGCCAATTTCTGCTCTTCTGCTCATATTGCTAGCTTGACCTTCACCTTGTTTGCCTGATCTTCCATTCTTTCCCGTCTTCCCCTTCGTTTTTTTTCTTCTTCTTTTTTTCTCCAAATATAAAGGCACATCTACTGCATCTACCTGCAGATTTTGTTTAAATATATCTAAATAATAAAATAAATGTGACCTGAGATTTAAGATATACTTTTGCTACATTTAGTTTTTAGTGACCTTCTCAGGATTCTGTTCTGAACCTCAAACTATGTGTAAGTTTATACATACAACTCAACATATGATTCTCTTATTCACCTAGTTTATCAGACACAATGCAAAACAAAATATATTAATAGATGTTAATACATTTAAATTAATGTACACTAATTCTTAGAATAATGCTTTTACATGACACATTTTAAATTATTACTCTGATAAATACAGCAACTTTTATTAACACACTAATTGCAATTGACATATGGTATAGCTTTAATAATGCTTTAATTCCTTGATTATAATTCAGTATCCATAATTAATTGCTTTCACACCTCAGAAAGTTTCAGTTTCCTTATCTGGTAGTATTTTTACATGCTTCTCATGTTAATTAGACAGTCTTCTGGTGATACTGACCAGAGTTTTGGCTTTATTTCAAAAACTTTCGACTTGGCAGCTACTGTAATAATGCATTTAAGTTATTCTTTATAATGGGTGTGTGTTCCACTTCATATCCACACACTAGTTTGGGAAATGGATGTTATTCCATCGTTAAATAATGTAAATTACATTTGTGCATTACACAGATGCTTTTATCCAAGGCAATGTATAGTGCATTCAAGCCATTCATTTGAATCAATATGTGTTCACTGGAAATCAAACCTATGACCTTGGCACTGCTATCGCCTTGCTCTGTGGTCTGTGGAATAATCTTAAGAGTGTGGTTTGCCCAGTTGTGTTTGTAGCACATTGATGAGAAGGCTCAGTCCCGCTATTACAATGAGAAGTTCAAACAGATATAGGCCTAGGCCATTCCAGTAGTTAACTCACTTAATAATTTCTCATCTTTGTTTCGATCTTTCTTCAACTTTTTCCAGTTCTCTTAGACTTAAATTTTTCTATTTCTTTCTAACATTTAGAGCAGATCAATAAGGAATACTGTGGTCTGTAAGAACCCGAATCCATTCCAATCAGCCGTCAGACAACCTCACACCAGCTCCCTGAAGAAGCTGCCATTATATATATGATGAGCAAAAAAAAAAAAGTTTCATTTTGAGATACTACTAAAGCCGTCTTGCCTTTTTCTTCAAGATTCAATGGTTTCTCGTTAGTGCTCTGATCTTCTGTATTTCTGTATCTGTACCACGATAGTAGGGTATAGTGAAGCATCCAAATTGCTTTTTTCATAGTGGCATGTAAGACCAATTTAAATGCAAAACCCTGAATCGTGATTTTTGACTTGAATCGCAAAACATATTTCCATGTTTTTGGCATTATATTACATCATATGTATACATAAAACAGTGTTTTTAGTTTGGTTTGATAGTAATCTCATTTAAGCTGTTTTTACATTTTTTCACACGTCCAAATCCGAGCTCCATTTCACTGGTTTCTTTTCACCTTTAGACTCTGAACCTCACTAGCTTGTGTCATTAAAGCGAGAACCACAGTGAGTACTAATGGTAACCATGTACTCCTGCTAGGTAATGACTCGTACTGAGTTATTGATTCATGTCTTTAAATTGACCACCATAACATTTCACAGAGAGCAGGATTTTCTGTGGAAGCACTGCAAGAGATGTAAAGAATGCATGCTGCACTCCAAATGCAATTTATTCAGAGACAAGATATGAGAAATATATTACACTACACAGCAGCACTAAGTGTTACCAGGAGTTTGCAAAGACACAAATGAATTGCTTGTAAACCATATAATTCACAGTAAGTAAATAAGTAAATAAATAAATAAGGTGAGGAATTAAAAATAAAATTTGAGATTTATTTATTTTTCACTTTATTTAACAAGACACATTTTTTTATAGTAAATTATTGTTAAAATTATATTTTTAGTAAGGGACAATAGAATGTAAAGTCACAAAAATGCCATCCTGCAATACCTGTTATTTATTTATTTATTTAAATGATGATTAAAAGTAAAAAGAGTAAAAAGATGATTCAACTGGTATATTTCTGGAAAATATTATTTTACATATTATTTTCACATAATTGAACTTACATGGATGTACTAACAATTCATACAGTAAAATACCATGGATTTTTTTTTTTTTTAGAATTGCTAAGGAAATTGTACATTACAGCAGATGTAGTCTATAAAAATATTAATTTTCTCAGTTACTCACATTCTGACAAAGAGACATAAGAGTTGGTAAAGTGTGTGAGCAGGCCAGGCCTGCCTTTTTGCTCTCTCTGAATAATACATGCCATCTGACAGAAGGCACGACACTCTGCTCTCAGATGGCATTTAAACTGGCATTCTGCTGGAACGCCTCGTGTCTCAAGTTGAGCAGAGGGAGCGAAGTAGAGATAACAGTGGCAGGAAGGGATAAATGCAAAAATGCGTACAAATTTAAACAAGAAGCTGAATAATGCGTGACAAGGGACAGAGATGGGAGACAGGTGGGAAAAACCATAGGAAGGAGGGTAAGGAGATAACTCTGTGTTGATTAAAACAATGCCTGGGGTTAGGGGTCCCATGGGACAGGAAGAGATGGATGTGGTGAGACCGACATGCCAGTTTTGCTCCTCCACTGCCCACCCAGCACGGAGCCGACCCTCCTGCAGCTCCCCCCAGGCTAGAGCAATTTTCATCTCTTTTCGTTCAGTGGCCAAAAGATGTGGCGCCATCACTCTGTCGCACGTTAATAAAGCTCTCGTCAGGGCCAGTCCTCTTTTTGTCTAATTATCCCATAACACTGCAGCATCAGACAGGAAATGAGCAGAGAATCAATTAATTGCGAGGTGGGAATATTTGCATTTATGCGTTTACTTGCTCGTTACAAAAAAACATTTGACATGCTTTATTAGCATGTGGTACTCAAAATGGACATCTGTTCATCTGTTCTAGCGATCTGACGAGAAAATTATGGACAGTGTTTCTTTCAGTAATGTTTAATCAATTATGTGTTTCAACTGTAATCAGGATGAGGGAGTTTCAGTGATTAAACATGCTGAAAGGTGTAATTAAATGATTTTATCTGTTATGTGCAATAGCTATACAGGACAGTAATGGTGATTTATATGACGGATAGTTTACTTAATGAATTTGCTAAATAAAATAACATTTTAATCAAGCAATCAGGTATAAAATTCATTAAAACGGAAGTTTTAATGAACTCAACCACTAATTATACCACATGAAATTTCATAGTTTGTTATTGACATCCAAAAAGTTTCCCAAACACTTCCTACTATATTGAAAATATAATAATAATAATAATAATAATAATAATAATAATAATAATAATAATAATAATAATAATAACACTTTAGTGTAGGGACCAATTCTCACTGTTAACTAGTTGCTTATTGGCATGCCTGTTATTAACATATTAGCTGTATATTAGTACTTATAAAGCACACATTCTGCATGACCATAATCTACATCCCTAAGACTACTGGTAACACTTTAGAATAGGGAACACTTATTCACTATTAACTAAGACTTTTCCCTCAATAAATTCCTAATTTGCTGCTTATTAATAGTTAGTAAGGTAGTTGTTAAGTTTAGGTATTGGGTAGGATTGGGGATGTAGAATAAGGTCATGTAGAATAACGCATTAATATGTGCTTAATTTTTACTAATAAATGGCTAATATTCTAGTAATATGAATGCTAATAAGCAACTAATTAAGAGACTCTAAAATAAAGTGTTACCAGTCTACTCATTACCTAAACTTAACAGCTGCCTTATTAACTATTAATAAGCAGCAAATAAGGAGTTTATTGAGGCAAAAGTTGTAGTTAACGGTTTATTAATAGCGAAAATTGGACCTTAAAACATAGTGTGATAATAATAATAATAATAATAATAATAATAATAATAATAAAAATAATAATAATAATAATAATAATAATAATAATAATAATAATAAATAAAAATCACATACTTAAAAAAAACATACTTAATTTAATAATTAGCATACTTTATTGTATTAACTTGGCAGTTATATTTTTAAATGCAGTATTCAATAATGCAATTTTATTGTAAAAAATGATGTTGGCCCTTTCTTTATATATGTATACATCTGGAAAAAGGTTTTTCAGCTGAAGTGTTTTTCTACATGTACATGGTTACTTCTCAATCTTGTGAGGATACATTAATTTGGCGTCAAATTACACAATATATTCTCAATCACTGAGATGAGTGTTGGGAGGTGGTGGGGTAAATGTTCGCAACTGATGAGATAAACAGATTGGAAATGAGAAAAAATATTTGAGAAAAAAAAATTGTTTTTGTCTCTGGGATTCGCTGTGCTGTCGAGAGATGCGGTAAAACAACAGTGAACACCTACTTATTTGTTTAAATGTTCTACTTTTGAAGAATGTTTTCTGCCCATTTAGATTCTTAATTTAGCCAGGTGTTACAATGATGAAATCAATTTAGTTCTATGTTGGAAAAATCAAAGGAAATTACTGCACATATCTGCACAAAATCATAGAAGATTATTCGGCAACACTTTAAGATAAGGACCAATTCTCACTATTAACTAGTTGCTTATTAGCATGTGTATTATTAACATATTGGCTGTTTATTAGTACTTATAAAGCACATATTCTGCATATTCTACATCTCTAATCCTACCCAATACCTAAACTTAACAACTACCTTACTGTTAATAAGCAGCAAATTAGGAGTTTATTGAGGTAAAAGTCATAGTTAATGGTTTGTTAATAGCGAAAATTGGACCTTAAAATAAAGAGTGACCGATTATTCTGTGTATCTCAAATGTATAAATGGCCTATACACCAATAATCATACAGTACCAACCTGGTCTCATGATGAAAATGTACCTCTGGGAACTTTTTCACAAGATGCAAAATACGTACCGCCATGTACGTTTTGTGACATATTCAATGTGAAATGTCCACTGGGTGGCGCTTAAAGAGTGTTTTTTGTTTTGTTTTGTTTTTTGTTTTTTCCCCGAAACAGATGAACGTACATATGGTATGTTTTATGTGACGTTGGTTTTGTACGTGTCACTGCAGTTCTGACTTGAAATGTCCGTTGAGTGGCGCTATAAGTTTAAAGCTCCGTGATGTTTTAAAATAACATACCATCTGCACTACACCTAAACCTACCCGATAGTATGAACAAAAGTGAATGTGACGTAAAAATGCAATCGCGCCGTTTTAGCTTGTTTTTCCATCTCTCATCTTTCAGCTCTTTCATTGCGAGTCATGTTTTTCATGGGATTCATACCCAAGGATTCCGCATCCTAAGTCCAGTTTCGTGCCAGCTGAGATACTGAGCAAGCTTGTTACATCCAGAAAGTGAAACATATGGAGCTGTAATCATAACTGTGTATGAAAATGATTACAAGTGCTCTATGTTTTACCACCTCTAGTGTTATTTCTCCGTTGGAAACTGCAGTGATGTACTTATTAGTACGTATTTCGCGTCTTGGTATGTTTTCGTCATGAGACCAGGTAGCACAGTACATGAGTTGGCATTGACTTGTTGCTTTATTAATTAATAATAATTAATTATTAATAAATCATTTTGTATATCAGCTTCTGAGCAATATGGCAGGAGCCTTATTGTAGTATCCTTTTCCATACTTGTATACCTTCAGCTGCTTTCTTGTTGGTGGGTCTTGTATGACAGTTTAAATGTTTTTGGATGTATGTATTTGTCATTTAGTTTGAGATTGTGTTCTCTATGTTCATGTCTACACAGACGTCTTCAAGAGTAGAACTGCATATTTAACACCGGTAGCTCACAACAGACTATTCTGTTTCAGTCTATAGTGGCCTTGTGGCAAACTTTGTTGCAATGCATCCCTTTGCCCTTGAAGAAGCTACGTCAGAATGTTATCAGTAATGGTGTGGCTCTCTAAATTACAAAACCCATAAATGGGGCGAAAAAGCAGACTGCTTATGTCCTTCACCGATGTGAAATCTATCGTCCCCAATCCCAGTCATAGTACGGGATGGCTGCCATTTCCTGGAATTATCTGTGCTGTAGAAAGATCTCACTGAACATTGAAATAGCCAGAGATAAGGCACAGGGTGACGAATGGGTGAAAACTTGTGTTAGCACGGAGAGCAGAGACTAAATCTCTCATGACAAAAACCTCCAACAGATGCAGGAAGGTCTGCAGGTTTCTCCTTTGGGGGGGGGGAAGGTAAGGAGAGATGAGGAGTTGTGCTGGTTAGATTTATCACAGCTGGTGTTACGGTGACGCTAAAGGAAATGGCACTGTGTTTCATCGCACGTGTTTGAATAACAGTTAGACGGTCGGCTATTTCCGAGTGAAAAGTGACACAAATTTTTCAGGTCCTTGCACTTGTTTCTCTAAATGCATCTTTAGGTGTGTTGCTTCTGAAGTCTTAAGCAGCAACTATTCATGGTGAATCTGTTATTGCTTCATTCTTTCTGCATCTTGAATTTGCCATATCTTGTCTGAAATGGAAGTCAAACAGACCAGCAAACAGACCCTTATGTATTTTCATCTTTAGTCGTGATTATTTTGTGGTTGTAGATATAGATCAGTGATAGATCAGTAGATTGAAGAAACCTCTACTCTTTCAACCACACAGACTTGGTAATTTCTCTACATGAGGAAAATAACTAGTAAATTACACTGAAGACAGGAACTAGCTTGCAGTCATTTGGTTTGCAATTAACCCGCTTTGCCCTCTCCATTGAACATTCCTACACAACATGCCACTGAGTGGTATTTGAGGTTACTGTTTATAACGTCCATGCTGAGAACTGAAAGAGCTATTCACACTAACATCTGCACACTGGGCCTCTCTCAAAATTGTATTAGATAAAACAGTTTAAAATGATATACTGTAAATATTTCTTCCACAGGACACGGCCATCAACTCAACTCCACCTTAACTAGATTGATTCAAGAAAACAGTGAGGTAACACAACAATAGATCTGAAGAGAAATGTGAAAGTCTTTCCAGGAACAAGTAGAGTGAAGAAAGACATCATACTGCTGCTGTGCTTTAGGTGTTACTCAGTTATTATTATTGTTGAAGCTAGAAATAGCCATATATCTGCATTCTTGTAAATTGCAACATTCTTGGAACTTTGCAAAAAAACACGAGTTGTTTAAGGGCCCAAGGAAAGAAAAATAATTAAATTAGATATTTTTAATACGTCAGATGTTTCTCAACTTTGAGATTAAATAAAGATCAAAAAGACCCTAGTAATGTGGAATGTCTAGTGATGTGACAAACTGTGTTTGACAAGTTCTGAATTCTGAAGAGATCTCAATATGATCTCAAATATTTTTATCCAGTTTTTTTTGATCAGCTTATTTTGAGATGAAAGTATGAGACCAAAGCTCCATGCTCTTACTTTAAATAATCAATGATGCCCTTTATGTCTATTTTTATTTCTTCTAAATATCTTTAGGAGCAACACAGCTGTAACTTAATGAAACATAAATTATCTCTATTAAATCTCCTGTGACATAAAATTAATTAACATATAATGGCTTAAAACCTGTTTGAGTGACTGTTTGTGTTTGAATTACAACCACTTAGTCATAAAAAAAAAAAAAAAAAAAAAAAAAAAAAAACATGGACATTTAATTTAACAACAAAAGTGACAGTAAGAACTGTTTACATTACAAAAAAAAAAAAAAAAAAAAAAAAAAAAAAATATATATATATATATATATATATATATATATATATAGGATCATTACATATATATATATATATGCTGTTCTGTTGAATGTTCTATTCAAAAGATTCTGAAGAAAAATGCATCACAAACATATTAAGCAGTACAGCTGTTTTGTTGACAACACTGCAAAAAGTGGTAACTTGCAATTGTTACTTTAAAGAGATATTTAGTATATTTGTCACTTAAAAGACCTATTTCTACATGATCTAACCCATGTAAAGTAAGTTTGGTGATTTGAATTATATTTATATTATATTTAGGTTGATTCAACTATATTAAATAATATTTTTGACGAATAAATACTGTCAAATTATATTTTATCATTTTTATCAGTGTATGAAATGTTACTTGGACACTAAATCAGCATATTAGAATGATATCTGAAGGATAATTTGACACTGAAGATAGGAGTAATGATCCTGAAAATTCAAGTTTTCAGAATAAATTACATTTTAATAATGCATGGACATGTGTTTGTTCGTTCGTTCGTTCATTCAGTTGGTGACAGGAAGAAAAAAAAAAAAAAAAAACGTGGAATGTGTGACATTTGGACTATGAGAATTGGTGTTTTTTTTTTTTTGTCTTCATCAAATAAACAACACTGTATACCTCACATGAGAGAAAAGACTGATTCACAAATCAGGGAAAATGTGCTTAAGAAAGCATGTGATTATTTCCTCAGCTCACTCGGCTTTAAATCTGTGTGCGCAAACAGTGTGACATTAAAAACAGTAATGTAGCATTTGGTCACGCTGCTCTCCTCTTTGTTAGAAAAAGTCTTGTTATTGAAGAAGCTGTTTTGAAAGTATTATGCTATTAAAAACAACATAGCTGTGCTTTTAGGTATTTACTCCACAATACTGGTTACTACAGGTGGTGAATAAATCAGCCGTGAGATGTGAAGTTGTACTTTTACTAATCAAAAGTTCAGAAATCCAACATCAGTTTCACATACACAGAACTAATTGTTGTTTAATGTGCTGATTGCCAATGCACATCAAATTTCCACCTGAAAGTTTTTCAACACGCAAAGCTGTTTTTCAATGCAGCTATTGTAACGGCAGAGGCACATTTGTGGAGAACTTAATAAGGTGGCACCATTCCCACAATAATATGTTCTCAAATAGATCCAACTCTCTGGATAAAGTCAGGCTTGAGAGTTTCAAGCCTGTTTAATCCAGAAGAAGTAATTCATTATAATTGTCCTGTTTTTGTCTGGCTGTAAATACGTAATTTTTCACTTCCAATACCAATTCTTGTCACTTTGAATATAATATTAGATTTGTGCCTATGCAAACATCAAAAGCTATCTTCCCTTGGAAAAATTGGGGCAGACAGCTACTAATAACGTTGAGGCCAGAAAGGATTCTGCCAATACAAAGAAAACAGATTTGCCTCTGAAAAGAGGCGAGCTGAGTGTGGATGTCATTTTGGGCAAGTGGTTAGTGAAGATGAGGCCAGATGGCTAAAGGTTCCAATTCCATGTTCCTGCCCTGTTTTTGAGCTTCTGAACAAGCCAATTAACCTACTTCTCCTTCAAAGTCTGACTTTATAAACGACTATTTACAAAGCGTAATCATTGCCTCGGAGGTACGATCTCTCAGCCAAAACAAATGGCTTAAAATTGCTTCAAAACAGCAGCTTTCCATACGGCTGAGCTGAGGGGACAACGTCACTTCTAGGATCTTCTTTCTGTTTCCTGTTGACAAATAAGGAGGATGCCAATTTGATCACCTTGCCACGAAATCTTTAGCACATCATCACTCACCCCGCAGGGCTGTTTGACACAACAGCAGTCTATTAGAGTCCAGGGAATCTCCTCGCTCCTGTCTACACTGGTCAAAATGCCTCTAAGCGTTAAGCACCTGTTCCCTGGGCAACGGTCCACCAAAAAATGAGAGCAGTTATGGAAACCACCGACTTAGCCTTTCAGGAACCCCTTTGTCCACCTTTGAAGGCACTGAGCACAAAAAGAGAAATACGGGAAGAAAAAACAGGAAATCTGGAGCAGTAGAGGTTTGATGTTTAGGCCAGAGGGGAGTACTCAAAGTGTTTGCTGCGGTGATGATTCCCATGTTTACTTGTTGCTACATGCCCTTTCTTGACAGCAAGGACCTTTGATGAGATTTGAACACCAAGGGAGACACTGAAACATTCATTTATGGCAAAATTACAACCTTTTCCTGCACTTTTAAAATTAGTGGATACAAAAATGGTCATTGTTCTAAACCCGTTTTTACCTGGGCACCACGAAAAGCAGTCCATATGACATACGTCTTATATAGCACTATACAAAGTCTTCTGAAGCTATTCATGAGCTTAGTTTGTTTATTGTTTATCAACACCAAACCGAGCATGCATAGTTCTTGTGGATTTATGGCCTGACATACACATGAATATGCAAAACAGTTGCAATATCTCATAGGGACCCCTTGTGAAAAAGAAGAATGTATATATGAACTGTACTTGCAGATAATATAATATTAATTAAATAAAGGTATACACTTATAAAATTGCACTTTGTGGTCAAGTCCAATTAAAAGTTTTAAATTATTGTTTATGTAACACTTTATTTTTATATACTTTAGATATTCTACTAACTATAACTTTGCAACTACATGTCAACTACCAGTCATAACAGCATTAGTAGACTGTTTGCTTAATATCTGCTAACACTTTATTTTGACATTCTACATTCTACTGACTATAAGTAACTTTAGTCAGAAAGTATTAAGTAAATAATTAATTTTAAAAAGCCAAAGAATTTGTTAATGTTAGAAAGAAATGACAAAATATCAATTATTCTTGCCCAATTCTGCTATTAAAGCTGCCATTCTGAGCTGTTTGTTATCGGAATCTTCTTGCTGAGTTAATTTAATTCATTTTAAAGCAAAAAGATGAATTCATACTAACTTGTATACAGTAATTTACTTCATACTGTAGTTCAGGGATTCTCAACTCTGGCCATCAGGTCCACTTTTCTGCAGCATTTAGTCCCAACCCTATAATCAAACACACCTGAAAAAGCTAATCAAGGTCTTCAGGATTACTAGAAAATTACATGGACCTTGAATGCCAGAGTTGAGAATCCCTGCTGTAGTTTCTTTAAAAACAAACAAACAAACAAACAAAATTAAAATCACAAAGCAGTAGGCTACGTCTTTAAACAATGAATTATTCCCAAGAATTCATTAAAAGAGCTCGCTTGTAAGTATTGTTTGTGAACTGAGTTACACTGATTGTTCTGTATATTTTTGGTTCATTAACAAGAACCAATTCATAAGAGTCGTTTGTTTGTGAATCGGACTACATCAGGGGTGCTGCATGTGTGTGCAGGCTGCGAGGACTGATTTAAAAAAAAAAAAAAAAAAACTGTTTTCTTGCCATAGTTAAAATGTACATAGTCTTTTTATTTCATCCTTGACACATTGAAGTGTCACTGCTAAAAAGAGGCTCAGGAAATGCTTACAATTATATTTGATACATTGGAATATTAAATGCTGGGGTGTAACAGTGCAAGCAGATCAAGGTGTCATTCATAAAGGAGATGAATCACCCTGATATATGAATGTGTAATTCAGACTAAACTGGATCACTCATAACAACAAGTCAAATTCAAAAAGTGGGAGATTTTCATTTGACTAACAACTTCTTCACACAACTTCTTCACAACACTTTTTTTTGCCATTTTGGAGCAAAATGGCCAGGAGATTCTTCAAAAAGTAATCTTTTGTGTTTCGTGGAACAAAGAAAGTTGGTATTCAACATGAGGTAAACAATGATATGAGTGGATGATGACATTCTTTTTTTAATTTAATTTTATTTATTTATTTTTTTCATTTTAAATGCAGTGGTGAGTGACCTTGGAGTATAAAAATCACAATTGCGCATTGTATGACTGATCAGAATTGCATCATCTGTTTTAGTATGTGCTCTATTAGTTGTTACCAGAAAATAATCTTTGCATTCTTTAGTGTAGGAATTACGTAACATTCCTCTCAATAATTTTTAAAAACACCATCATCTACCTTCTGAATTCCGAATTCGCTTTCATGGCCTCCTGGCAACCAGCAAGGTATCCATCCGCTTCCCAGGGGCACTATTATTTTCTTGTTTGTATAATTACAGCTATTTCACCTCCTTAGAGAGGTAAATGGGTACACATCCCACCTCGGTGCCAGCACCTAATTGGCTGGTTGTGACCAGACTGCATCCAACTGCAACCAATAGAGTACATGAGGCATATAAACCCCTTGAGTGTAACTTCTTGTTTCCATTTTCAGGCCAAAAACGATAAGTGTGCATCTGTGGACAAACTAGTGGAAGGCAAGATATGCGTAATGATGACTCACCACTGGTGAGCGGGTCTCTGAGCGCGTCCATTCATCATATGGTCATCCATATGGTATGTGGATGGTGAGACAGCAGTTTGGGGAACTGGGTTGAATGTGTCTTTAAAACTAAGATGGGATTGGCTGGATGAACTGTGCTGTAAGACAGCTCCGAATGTAGCCCAAGGGGTCTGGTTAACTTTGGCAGTCTTTTCTTGCAGATTCTGTAACTACATCACTATACAGGAAAAATATTTCCCTTCGGACAACCATTTAAAAGTAGCTGTGCGTTCTGACAAAATAAGGTAGTTTGTGTGCGTAAATTAATGTAGTTTTTTCACCTTTGACCACTATATGTATACGGTGCATTTATATGAACAATAGTTACTTCTGTTCATTGAATCTGAGCATCGTTCCAATGGTGCTGATGTAAAAATCCAAGCACTAGGCACTTTTCACTGTTTGCATCACTTTTCTTGTCACGTTCCAGACAGACTAACAGTCTGTGCATTAATGGTGAAGATTGTACAGTGACTGTCTCTGCATGTTACATTGCTATACAAGTAGATTGGACAAGTTACTGTTTTCATGAGTGAGTCATTGAATCATTCAGTGATTAATTAAAAAAACATGTTTCATTCAAGAAATAAATAAATTACTATTTATGAATGAGTCATTGAATATCTTACTCAACCGATTTGTTAAAACCACTGAATAATTCAGGAAAGAAACAGTGATTGTTTCTATGGCAGTCATTGAATTATTTACTTAATCGATTCAATCAACTGCAGCTACTAAACAAATGATTGTCTTCATGAATGAGTTATTGAAACATTTACTTAACCGATCTGCTCAAAAACTGGAACATGTTGCAATAGTTTTGCTATCTAAAAAAGTGCTGCGATGTAAATTCTGTAATTTTTCTTTTGGGATTGATTGGTATGAGCGTCTGTTGCTTTCATTGCCCCTGAGTTGTGTGTTCACATTTTCTCATTTCATCCACAGCTGTTGCTGAGCAGTGAGATTACTTTTTTTTTTGGAGTTTACTCTTTATTTTGCCATAATTCCATTACAGTTTCTGTTCTGTTGTAATTTTGAAGTGATTGCATAAAAAAGTGATTTGAATAAAACCATCTGCTAAATGAATGTAAATGGTTAAGGCATTTAAGCAAATGTAAGTACATGAGTACAGTATCATCATACAAAACCACTCCTAGAACAAACACACCATTCTTGTTGTGTGTTGCTTCAGAAACAGAAATCTGGAAGTTTTTGAATTCTAATTGAACTCCGGCAGAGAACAGACAATAGACTAGAACACTGCAGTATGTTATAAAGCTTGGTAATGTAAAAACAGTTTAAATCATTATCGAAAACACTTTTTTCAGGGTATACTGAAAAGAAATACAGTTTTCTTTATAATGGAGATGCTAGCTAAAAATAAACTTTGCAAGCAATATTTTTGCTCATCCCCTCCACAGCAACCCAGCAATAACTACAGCCATATTAAACACAGAACAACAAGCACACTATGATGAGTTTCTTTAATTTTGGCAGATATTAATATATATGGAACTAACTGTAAGCCTCCTCAGCATTACTGCCAGGAAGTTTTTGTTGTTAACAACTAATTAGCATCTATTTATTTTCATATTAATGTGCTCAGTAGGCCATGTCAGAGAGTGCACTCTCTGTTTATAGCATATTTAGAAGCATTGAAAAATTTATAAACATTAAATATTTAAGAGTTTAATGAACTTTTCAAAATTTTAAATGAGTTTTCTAGTGATTTCCATTTTTGACTGGAGGTTATCTTTGATAATTGTCAACCCAGACAAATTATATAATTTGACATCAGATTCAAAATCTTCTTTAAAAACATTACACTTTTTTGAATTAATGTAACATCTGTAGACCATTATAATGTCCATTTTTCTAATAAATTGAGATTTAGCTTTCATTTACAATCAGAATCACTTTAAAAGAACATGTTCAGAACCAACACAACTTTTCGCATCATCCTGAACAGATGGAGCAAAATTTAAAGAATAAAAGGCAGCCATGTGGTTTCCTGAGCATTTATTGGACATTAAAAATTAATTGTAGTTTACAGAGATCCAGTTGAGTACACAGCTTAAATATTTCCCTCGGTGACATGTTGAATTAAGATCAAAAGCAAGTAAATTGTTGCATCACCTTGTACTGTTAGACTTGCAGTACTAGTTTAATTCATTTTTTGGACCAGGGCTGAAAACATCTGAGAAGGATTATTATTATTATTATTATTATTATTATTATTATTTTTATTTTTTTTTTAAATATCAAAATCATTATTTTACTTGACTGAAATTGATAGGGAATTGAAACTGAATTTGGTTCACTAGGTATTTAAGATGCATAATTTTTGGAGAATGCCATTGAATTTCATTATGCGTTGTTTGAAAGCCATTTAAATATATTATTACTTTCTGCTAGAAGCTTAAAGAATAGTGACAGATTGACCGTGATGTACAATATGATACTACTATGTGCCATTACTGAAGGGGTCATAAACTAAGGTCATCAGTCCATTTATAATGTTAGTCAAGATTATGTAAATGACCCCTGTCATGATTGGCTAACCTTATCATATTTGAGTTATTGCTGATTTTGCTGTCAGTTCTAATATAATTGGTGCTGCCCCATCCTTCAATTACGTTTCATTACGTTGTGAATGGCTCTCAAAACACTCCACACTGATATGTGCCGCATAAACTGTTGCATAAACATGAAGTGATCATGGTCTGTCTAAAAATACATTTCACCCTTTCGTCTCTAAAATTTTGGAGAGTCATACAGAGCTGCAGGTTTTTACTCCTCCATAAGGAGCAGCAAACTTTTAATAGACCTCCGTCATATTTTATGATATCAACTGTAGTACTAAGTCTTGGGCATTTGCTGCTTCAGAATAATAGTATATGTGCTATGTTCTCTTTTTATTATGTTGTCGTGACTATAGGTGCCAAGTTTACGAACATTAAATGTTGATGGGTCAAAGTGATTAATGTTTTCATGGATTTCTAAACTAAGCTGTTAATGCTGTTATTGGCTTGTGTGCAAAATGGTCTTGGTGGACTGGAGAGGAGATTTTGAGCTCTGAAGGTTAGAGACTTTCTACACTGTACATCAGGTACATCTACCTTTAACGTATGCAGGGAAAAATCAATCAATCAATGAATCAATCAATCAGTCAATCACCCAATCTGTCAATCAATCAATCAATCAATCAATCAATCAATCTGTCAAACTGTCAATCAATCAGTCAGTCAATCAGTCAGTCAATAACAGATAACATGGTTTTACCTCTTTCAGCTTAATGTCATTAAAAATTCTACACTCAATAAATCTTCATTTTATATAATTAATTTATATATATATATATATAATTTTATTACTTCTTGATTCAGTTGGTAAGAGTGTCTGTGACTTTCATTGCCCTTTGGTTATGCATTCACATTTTCTCTTTTTATTCACAGCTGTTACTGAGCAGTGTCAGATTACTTTTCCTGGCTATTACTTTTTTTTTTTTTCTTTAATCCCATTACAGTTTCTCTTCTGTTGTAATTTTGAAGTGATTTCTCAAAACAAAGTGATTTGAATAATACCATCTGCTAAATGGAGAGAAAAAAAAATCTAAATGCATTAGGCTTTTTAACAAATACATGAGCACAGTATCACCATACAACACCACTCCTAGAACATAAGTGGAAATCTGGAGGTTTTTGAATTCTTATTGAACGTTGTGAATAAGACACTAGAGAATAGACAATAGAGTAGAGACTTGGTGCACTAGTGGAGGCGATACACTGTAAAATTTGGTTTTAAGTGATAGTTACACCCAATGTTAATATTATGGATTTCATACAATTCCTCAGTAGAGGGCCAATATAATTTCTAAAGTCTGTTGCAGACCATAAGTGGGGACATTTTTAACAGATCAAGGAAAACCCTGCGTCTCAAAATATGACCTCTTTAAGGTCATCATGAGGATTCCAGACATCAATGAGTTCTTCAAAGTTGTCTTAGAAGAACAAAAAGCCTATTTTCTCTCTCCCTCTTGGTTTCTTTCTCTCAGTCCAACTGACTGGTGAGATGCTTTTAGATATTGTGTGGTTTTAATCATGACCACAACTACTGAACTTTAGATATTTTCAAGGACTTTTCAAGAGGTTTCAAGATCAAAGACGTGCAAGAAAGGGGCTTCTTTACAATGCCACAGTAACAGATAAGACTCAAAAGAGGTTTTCTTTTCTCTGTTTGAAATAAATTACTTACAATGCAGCTTGAAAACATTCTCAAAGCTCATATTGAAGCTGCAAGGTTGTAGGTCATTTGTTCAGTTCACCTACTGTATTCAATTTCTTTTCCATGCAAGCTGTATATTTACAGGCCTCTCTTTCTATATATTTACAAGAGGCTTTGACTCTCCTTGGGGTCCAAAAAGGCAGAAGCAAGAAGGAGAAGGGTATAGTGAGACATCGATCCACAGCGCAGCTTGGCTAGATTTGTGCCTTGCAAATCTAAGTTCAAGGTCTGTCATGCAAGGAAGGAATTGTGAGACTTTGTGGAGTTCAGAAGCACCAGAACAGTTGATGTGAAAGATCTGAGAAATCTTTTGTCCTGAAGATAAACTGTCTATTAAATAACAACATTTTGGCCCTAAGATAATTTTTCATCAGGAAAATTAGAAATACAGAGAAGTTGGAGTGCATAAATGCTTTTTGTGTAAGCTTTCTGCTGAAAATACCAGTGTGCAGTTTTCTAGGCGTATTATACATTTCTTGGTCATCTTGTATAGCTGTTCTAGTCCATCGACTAGACCAGCGCTAACCAGGGCTGGGCAGTATGGTGGAGCGTGTTTAAAAATGGTAGAAATATGACAACCAGTCAAGATTTTACTGTGTCGTGACATATATGCTGCATTATAAAGACATATATGCTGGCTATAAAGGGCAGCTTTTTCTGAATTAAAATTCAGTTTGATGTACTGGGGGATAAGTCAAAAATGTCAGTGTGATACCACTTTAATGATATTATAATGAGAGAAAAAAAAATATTTGGTAAAAATCTTAAAAAATAAAACCTGATTTTGTAGTTAAGTGTATTATATTTTCAATATCAATACATATATACAGTGCCCTCCAAAATTATTAAAAGATGAATATGAGACAAAACTACAGAATGTCACATTTTATTGTTAGCCATTTCAACACATACATGTTTTACCACATAAAAAGAACAGCACTTTTAGAGTTCATCCCACTCATTGATGTGAGCATAAGTATTGGGACAGTTGAACATAAGGCAGATATAAAAGATTAAAAGCTATTATTTAGTTGCAGATCACAATCACAGCAGTGAGTCTGTGACCCATAGACATCACCAGACTCTTGGTCTCATCCTTTGAAATACTTTTCCCAGCCTTTAATGCAGCCAATTCCAGTTGTTGCTTGTTTTGGGGAGTTTCTGCCTTTACTCTCCTCTTCAGCTGGTGAAATTAATGTTCAATCGGATTTAAATCTGGAGATTGATTCGGGCAATCTAAGACTTTACCTTTCTTTGCCCTTATAAATTCCTTGACTGAACTGGCAGGGTGTTTTGGGTCATTGTCCTGAAGCAATATGAAGCACTTCCCAATGAATCTGGTGGCATTTTCTTGAATATTGGTAGGTAAGATGGATTTGTACCCTTCCAAATTCATTCTGCTACTGTCATCATACATTAAGTCATCAGTAAAGTTGAGAGGGTCTGTTCCAGAGACAGCCATACATGCCCATGCCATGACACCACCTCCACCATGCTTTACAAATGAGGCTGTATGCTTGGGATCTTTTGCAGTTCCCTTTTTTTCTCCACATTTTTGCTTTCCCATCACTTAGATAAAGGTTCATCTTTGTCTCATCGGTCCATAAACACAGTTCCAAAACTCTACTGGCTCAACTTTGTGCTTTTTTGCAAACTCTAAACTTGTCTTTCAATTTTTGGTGCTGGTCAGAGGTTTGCATCTTGCTGTGTAGCATCTGTAATTCTGTATCAAAGTCTCCTGAGGACAGTAGATTGTCAGAGCATCACCCCAGCTTTCTGGAAGTTGTTGGTGATTTTACAGACACGTCTTTTAGGGTTAATTTTCACAGCTTTTATGATTTGTCTGTCATCAAGTACTGTTGTTTACTCAGCCAATCAGGTAGTTGTGTCTGCTCTTGATTTCTTCATGCCCTTTGTTTTTGCTATAGCTCCAATTGACTTCCTCTTTTCGTTTAGCATCCAAATTGCTTGCTTTTCTCTCAAAGTCAGCTCCCTCATCTTCATCCTGGTTTGTGTGTCATCATCGAATGCAAGATTCAGAATGCAGAAGTAATGGATATAAATGATACGACACATTCCCTGCTTTTAATATCTGAAGAATGAATGCAACAGGACACAGCTGATCACTTAGAAAGACCTGTGAGGCAACTGTTTCAATATTTATGCTCACATCAGATAGGGGGATGAAACTCTAAAAGTGCTGAACTTCTTAGCTGGTAAAACATCTGTGTTGAATCACCTAATAATAAAATGTGACATTCTGTAGTTTTGCCTCATATTCATCTTTTAATCATATTTGTAAATGTCTTGACTCCACAGCCAACAGAGCAATTTTGTTTTTACTGTTCCAATACTTTTGGAGGGCACTGTATATATACAGTGGGTACAGAAAGTATTCAGACCCCCTTAAATTTTTCACTCTTTGTTATATTGCAGCCATTTGCTAAAATCATTTAAGTTCATTTTTTTTCCCCTCATTAATGTACACATAGCACCCCATATTGACAGAAAAACAGAATTGTTGACATTTTTGCAGATTTATTAAAAAAGAAAAACTGAACCTTGGCCAGATCTGTGCCTTGCAACAATTCTGTCTCTGAGCTCTTCAGGCAGTTCCTTTGACCTCATGATTCTCATTTGCTCTGACATGCACTGTGAGCTGTAAGGTCTTATATAGACAGGTGTGTGGCTTTCCTAATCAAGTCCAATCAGTATAATCAAACACAGCTGGACTCAAATGAAGGTGTAGAACCATCTCAAGGATGATCAGAAGAAATGGACAGCACCTGAGTTAAATATATGAGTGTCACAGCAAAAGGTCTGAATACTTAGGACCATGTGATATTTCAGTTTTTCTTTTTTAATAAATCTGCAAAAATGTCAACAATTCTGTGTTTTTCTGTCAATATGGGGTGCTGTGTGTACAATAATGAGGAAAAAAATGAACTTAAATGATTTTAGCAAATGGCTGCAATATAACAAAGAGTGAAATATTTAAGGGGGTCTGAATACTTTCCGTACCCACTGTATGTTTGAAAAAAAAAAACAAAAAAAAAAAAAACACCAGAACAAATCATGTGATGCAACCAACAAAATCACGTTGTGCAACAAATAAGTAGAAACATGGAGATAAAATAAAACACAAAATGGAAAGGTGCCCTGCAGATCATCTTGACTGTGTCATAGTCAACAATTATATTAAAATATCAGACATTTTGACATTTTTGTAGTAAGAAAAGTTTAGTTAAAGTTGTTAAATTCAATTCAAAATGTATTTTATTTTACTGAAACCTTTCTTAAAAATGGTAAAACTATTTTTCAGAGCCATTACATGAATGCAAAGAGAGCATCAGTAAGAACTTTAGACAAATATTTAAAATAGATTTGACACCCTTATCTTCTATCATTGGCTCTGATGATTAAATAATTTGTTATCACGATTTACAGTAATTTTTGGACCATAGAATATTCATGCTGGTCTTAACTGGTTTTTGCAGCAGTGAAACATCTACTCCTGTACTTGCAACAGCTGAAATGGAAGTCTTATTACAAATGCTGTCATCAATTTTGGTTTGCGTCCTGCGGTCTGGAAAATCAGAGAAATTGGAATCAGGTGCATCATAGACCTCAACAAGCTCTTTGATGAGAGAGAGAGAAGCAAGCTGTCTATGTGGACCCTTGAAGTGCATTCATTACACACCATTGCCTCAAATCCTTGTTATGTGGCACATAACACACGGTAGCAAAAGGCTTCAATTATGTACACTGACGGAGCAATCAGATCCAGTATGCTCTCTTGGGATACAAGGCAATTTACACACCTGTTGAATGGCCCAGCGGAGGGACAATTCTCACTCTGTTATGACAGGCATCAAATAGCCATCAAAGAGCATCACAAGTACCATCTGCTTTTATTTATCTGACGATTGCGCTCGATCTTTGTGTGCACCCTGGGCTGTGCACCTGTATGAGTTATCGTAAGCTTTAGATGGCCTGTGGACTACCACAGTCCCTTCACTGACTGTCTGATATATTGCACACAGAAATAGCAAGAACTGGCTAAATCACACGTTTCAACTTCTTGAAAACTAAATGTTGTTAAAAAGGTATTATGTGATACAATAAACAGATCTGAATGCCAGATTATTTGCCACTATTTTTTTTAACTCTCTTCCTCTTTAAGTGTAAACTAAGTTTTTGTAAGAAAATTGAAAATAAGAAATAATGTCAGTGTTCCGAAATATAAAATCACAATTATGAGAATTAAAGTCACAACTAGGATATATAAAATCATATACTGAGATATAAAGTTGAAATTACAAGAAACAAAGTCACTTTGTAAGATATAGTCACATAGTGAGAAGTTGCAATTGCAAGAAGCAAAGCCAGTTGGGAGACACAAAGTCTCAATGTGAAATGTCAGAAATTGTGCAAAATAAAGTTGCACTTAAGTCACAATCTATTTATTGTACTCTAAGTTTTCCATAGTTCTTGGCTAGAATAAATTGCAGTGAACACCAATATTTCTGCTGCAAGTCAAAAAATGTGGTAAAGCCAGACTATGTAGGTCTATACCATTCTGTGGCCATCTTGCTCCTGCACTGTTGGCCACCAGGGAGCGTTGCATCATGCTGAGCTGCAGTCCTCAGGGGCCCTGACATTGCTTTGTGAGCTGTCAGTTATAGCAGCAAACAATGTGATACCTCGCGTTTGCATCAGCCGCCTGACAGTCTTTGACTGATGCCAACTGACACTCTTGCTCTCCGGCATTAACAGCAGGCTTACAGCTACAATGTGTCCTGTTTTTCAATTACCATTGTACAGCAATGGCCAACTTTGATCTCTGCTACCCAAAAGGACTTTTGCATTGCCTCCCCTTCTGTCAACACCAGACCATAATGGCAGGTGTCATCCATTCTGACAGGTGACCTTGAAATCAATAAAATGCAAATTCTTAAAATCAGTTGCCTTTCTACATGCTAAAGACAATTACCTGTTCATGGAAGAATGACGAAAAAGAGAAATTTGGATTGAAACTTGAAAGGGTTGAAGAGGGCAGAGAAAAAAACAATCTTTAAAATGAATTGCTTGCTTTTATAAGCCCCGAATCTAGAGACAGCCTAATGCTGGGCAATCAGGAATTAATTCAGCCGTCAATATCACCTTAATCACTGGAGTGCTGGTGCTTAGGTGGCATTTTCACTCCCATCGCGGCAAAATTATAAATGAGCTTATGCCCTGTTCGTTTCCTTATGCATTCCTGCACTTTCCTACCTGAGAATGACAGAAAGAAAATGAGGAAGTGAAAGAAAAAAAGAATAACTTGAGCAGCTAGCAGATATTTGCGTAATGAAAATCTATACTTCTCTTGTACTTTGATTTATTTATAATAAATTTGTATCCACATTGTGTTTACAGAGAGTCTATGTACAAATATAAGCATCGAAAGGAGAGATCACTGTCAAAACAAAAATACCACTTTTTTTCTTCTGCATATTTCAGGTTAGAAGCCAAATACTTAGTAGGTAGTATTATTGATGTCTATGACATCTCTTACTTGCGTCTTGCTGAAGGGCTTGAATGGTTTCCAAATTTGTCACAAAGTAAACATGAGAACGATTTAGCGGGGCTCTTTTGAGGAAAACGTCTCAATGATGTAGGAAGTTCATGAAGGCAAAAGTGAAGGGCAAAGCGAAGTGAGGACTGAAAGGTTTTACTGTGACAGAGAAAGAACTGAGTGTAGACAAAGGGAGAGAGACATAAAACGAGACATTAGAGAGCGAAAGATGCAAGGATGGAGACAGCTATAAAAACAACTGTATGACGGGGGCCAAGCTCACTGGAAAAACAAACTGAAAAGTGGAGTAACCGTGGAGAGATGATAAAAGGTTTGTACAAAGAGCAGAAAGGAGCGAAAGAGCAGACGACACAAATGTAAATTTGGCAGTTCGATTTTGACAACAGCAGTTATCGCATACTCTTCAACTAGTCCTAAGTGGCAGATGGCAACAGCCTCATGCCGTTTAGACCGGGACAAGTGCGTTTAAAAACCAAAACACACGTACTAGGACTCCAGACTGCGACTAAATGGTTCCATTTTATGACCATTTGTCTTGCCGACATGACTAAAGTTTGTTAGAAGTCGTATTGGCGCGACCACAAAATTGCTTCACTCTCTTCAATTATGGACTTACATTTTTATTGCGTATGGGACCTGGCAAAAACCAAACACTCCACAAATGGGAAGAAACTACACTTGCTGACTCAAGTGACAGCACACAAGATAGCAGGTTCATTAACTATTTGAACAGTCCAGCACAGACCACCATGGTGAGACTCATGTAAGTTTTACACAAAATTATATTTTTGTAAAACGTTCTAACATTCTAAACTGCACTGACAAGGAACACAGAAAAAAATAATAAAATAAATAATAATAATAATAACAATGATGCATCATTGTAACTATTATTAAAAGTAACTTTTTTTTTTGGCAGAAATGCATATTATATTATATTATATTATATTATATTATATTATATTATATTATATTATATTATATTATATTATATTATATCATTATGGGAGTGGAATATAATTCATTTTATTACAACTATGGCAGTTCTATCTACACAAATATAACAGTTAATAGAAGCCTAATTATAGTAATAAAAGCATAACTAAATCTAACTATGTAAAAACATGCATGTGTTTACTACACATTATATATACCACAGTTAAACTTTGATTATTATTCAAAAACAATGGAGATTTATTTATTTATTTATTTTTTTATAAGCAAAAGTACAATGTTGAATGGAGGTGTTTGAAACCTGAACCTACAAAAAAAAAATAAAACAATAAAAAAATAAAAAAAATAATGGAACAAGTGATCAGTTTTCCCTCTGTGTAGAATATATTCTGTTTAGTTGCATCCTAACTCAAAATAATTGCTTTAATGTGCATCTGTGTAGTACAAAAAATATATATATATTATTTTGAATTGAGCTCTTTGATGCAATACAATAATACATGGGTTTCTGATCGTTATATCAACCCCAACCCCCTCTCTAGTGCTACTAAATCAGGTCCTAGTGTCCCAGTCTGGGACACTGCATTCATACTGAACTTACAGGCTGATTGTGACAGGGGATTGTCACCTATGGTGATTCATTTGATTTAGCAGTCAGAGCACTTGGACAAATTGCTGTACCAGCATTCATGATTATTTTCCTTCTCTCTCACTTTGGTGCCCATAGAACCTGATTGTGCCATCAGTCTTTATACATAACAGGATGTGAAAGACCTCATCATTGAGTCTTAAGCCTTTGTAAAATTACCTTTTGATGCATACAGGTATCATAGCCCTCTGATCTTTAGTTGTATACAGGGTATCTAACTGTTACCCTGGATACCAGTCAGTCTCTTTGCTAGATTTGCCCATAAATGGCCCAGCCTGTCATGAAAATAGCATCATTTGAGGACCTAATGTCCCACGCTTCTGCCACTCAATCACTGAGATAAAACAACTCCCACGCTTACTTTGCAGCATTCCCTTCTTCCATTTGAATCATCCTGCTGAACGCATAGAAAATATGTGGAGTTCTCAAGCTAGGCCTGTGGTGACATTTCTGCAAAATTATAACTGTTTCTTCTTCCACGTTTTGCGACACTTTTAAAGTAAAATGTCTGGTGAGTGGTGCTAAAAGGTTAATGCTCTATCACATTTGAAAATAGCGTACCACCTACACTAAAGCCTACCCTAAACCTAACTGATGTGTTAACAAAAGCATATATGAGAATAAAAAAAGGAAAGAGAGAAAGTAAACAGTTTATTGAAGCAGTCGTGCTATTTTAGCTCGATTGATTGTGTTTCACGGGTACCAAATTCTTCACATCGCAAGTGTAGTGCTATATCAGGCGAGCTACCAAGTAAGTTTACTACAGAAAAGCCATACATATGGAGCTTGTTATATTATGTCAAAACGTATTTGTTTCCAAATCATAGGCTATAGTAGAAGTGATTTGGGGTTATAACATAGTATTGTGCGATGAACTGCATGGAAATAAGTCTTTACTAATCATTAATTTGCCCCATAAGCATACTTTGTGTGAAATGGAATAAAAGTTGTTGGGTTTTTTCTTGCCACTATAGTGTTTGTTTCAACTGAAAATTGCAGTGAATTTTATTTATACACTAGGCATGCTTTTCAAAAATGTAGATAGAGGCATGTTTTTATCACAGCAAAAATTGCTTTCTTACTTAGTGTTTTGTCAATTTTTTTGTATTTATTTACATTTTTAACTTAGGAAGCAAAATGACAAGATATTAAGTCTTGTTTTCTGAAAAATGTGTGTGTGTGTGTGTGTGTATATATATATATATATATATATATATATATATATATATATATATATATATATATATATATTGTTTTATATATATATATATATATAGTTTTATATATTTTTATTTATTTATTTTTTTTTTTTTTTTACTTTAAACAGCAAAAATATCTGGCAATGAGGCAAGAAAAAATATTTTCTTTTCCCTTTGAATTAAGATTATTTTTTTTATCCCCAATAGTGAATATTTAACTTTTTTTAAGTTTTAAGCAAAAACTAACAAATTTATCTATCTATCTATCTATCTATCTATCTATCTATCTATCTATCTATCTATCTATCTATCTATCTATCTATCTATCTATCTATCTGTCTGTCTGTCTGTCTGTCTGTCTATCTATCTATTTATCTATCTATCTATCTATCTATCTATCTATCTATCAGAAAACAAGACAATATCTTAAGTCATTTTGCTTCTCAAGTAAATACATCTACATCCAAGAATGTTTGGATATTTGTACTAGAAAACAAGACAAAAATACTAGGTAAGAAAATATTTTTAACAATGAGCCTAGGTTGTAAATTTGAGGAGAATATGAGGAGATATGAGGAGAATAATAATAATAAAAAAAAAAGTAATGTCAGAATCACAAATGGCTCAGTCGAACACATCTGTCTTTGCGTGAACAAGAAACAGCGTGGTTCTCTAATGACTACTGTGTTTGTCTGAACACTGTAGTCGATCTTTCTTCAGACTGATGATAAGGCATTGCTGTAGATCGCCGTTCGACTTGCTGGTTGAACGTTAGCCAGTATCCTGCTCTAACTGCCAACACCTTCAGTATTGATCGCCTCAGGCATTACCCTTGGAAAAGGGTATTGTAGAGCTTCTATTCTCTGTGATGTGGCTCCAGAAGAGTCGTCGTAGCTGCCTTTCTGGTGTTTGACAGTAACTGCACCATTAAAAGCACTAGTATGCAACTCACTGTCATTCCCTTCAACCCTTCACTGGATACCGTACAGTATTCCTCCACCTCTGTCTGTCTTCCTTTGCTCAGGCAGAGATAAAAAAAACACACTTTTCTGCAGTGGTGAATGTGCTATTATATCTCCAAGAAGTTTGACTGGCACGTTGGTTGATCTTTGACCTCAACACATATGAGATCATAAACAAGGCCGTCTGCTTTGACTGAAGAGGCCATCTTGTACTCCCCGAGCCTGGTCTAGGTGATTTGTGTCAGCTCGCGGTGATGAAGGCGTCTCTAGTGAGAAGATAGGGCAAGATTGCCTTGGCAGGGTTTCAATTAATATCTGTCCATTGCATCCCTGCAGATTTGGCAGCTAGATGAGCAGGATAGTTTTTCAGGATGCAGACATCAGCTGATAAAGTGGGCGGATATGTTTAGGGAATGAAAGAGTGAACCCAGACTGTTATGCACGCTACTGTTCCATGTTGTTGAAGATCATGCGTTTTATACTTCAGTGTAGATGGAATGGAATTTTAGATCTGATTTCCAGCCTGAAATTGCACAACATCCTCTACCGAAATGATTTGAACATGATAAAGTGAAATGCTTTCACTATTGCCTGTCGCACATGCTCTATCACAAACAACAAATGTCTTGTGACTTTTGACCTGTGATTTGTCATGTGCTAGTGTGAATTTGACCCAGTTACAGCTAAGCTGAACCCATAGCAAAGAAAAATCATTTTTATGTGTCATTTTTTTGTTCTCCTAGCCAATAATGGAAATCAAATTGAGACCTTTTTTGGACTACAACCTGAAAAGCTCTATAAGTCAACAATGGTCTCTCATTGTTTCTCATTTAATATTTTCTAAAGGATTTTAGGAGATAAAGTTGGTGCCTAAATTAATTGAGAACTTCATCTGAGATAAAGTTGAAAACTGTATAAAGCATCTGAGAGCTGTGAGCATCTTATGAGCAGTGAAATTTTCCTCTGTATGTCTTTCATCATGATAAACTTAGCATATTCATTTGAGGCACTTGTCTCTATCATGTTCTCCATCTATGATTCATCTCATTGTCGTTCCAAAGAAAGTTCAAGCGTCCACTTCTAATATGGTAAATTCAATCAGGCCATGCTGACCTCACGGAAAAGGTTTTTAAGATTCCATATGAAATAAGTCATGCTAATGTTTGAACATTGTGAGGCATACATGTCTCTGACAAATAGATGTATTTATGGGATGTATCTATAATGGCCATGCTTTCTCTAGAGCTGCTAATGGCCACTTTAGAGCTAAAGACTGTCTGACTGTCAGACTAGTCAAAGGTGTGAATGTGAGCTTTAGACCTCTAACAGAAAATCTGCACAAATGTCATTTCTTCTCAGACACCTTGTATCTGATGCATCTGGTGAATGGACCAGCCAATTAGTGCTTGGTCTGGAGAGTATGTGATATATCATGCGCTTAATTGTTTCACATGACATGTTTTCAGTAGTGTAGGAATACCATGTTGTTAACCTTGTAAATGATTCATGGCATGACTGGCTGAACTGAACTCTTGTGTCACATCATCAATTCATTTAAAAAATATTCCAGCTTAAATACAAATTGCCTGTACTAATTATTACCACAAGGAAAGAAAGAAAGAAAGAAAGAAAGAAAGAAAGAAAACAAAATAAATGAAGCTTTATGTAAAGCAATGCCACATCCCTTCCTGGTATCCTAGTGTGGCTGTAATGTTACCAGCTGCATTGGATGTACATGGTCAAGACATTTGTTGGTGAACGATTGCCAAAAAATATGATATGAGCTATAGTATTAGTTTCAAAACTGTGTGGCAGTCTCATATTTTAATAATTTACTCTCAGTGAATTGCATATGCCCCTTAGGCCTCAATTTTAAGTGTTTTTGTACATGCATTTTTTACAAACTGAAGGACAAATCAAAATAATTTAAGTGGCATTCACAGCATATTGGCATTAGGTTGATGGAGTTTGAAGTCAAAATAAAACCAGAACTTACTGTGAATGATTCATCACTGCATATTTGGCATTGTAATCATTCAAACTGCAAAAAAATATTTGGCTTTGTAATCATTCGTTAAAATGTAATTTGCCTCTTGTTCTGAAATAACTTTCTTTGTGCACTGACATCACTTAGGCCCTGCAGGCTACTGGAAGATGTTAACCAACAGACAAATAGCTATTGAGGCATTGTTTTTGCAAACTCACACACTGTCTGGCTCCATTCTGGTTTGAAACACCCACTGTTTTACAATTCAAATTATTCCCACCCTACATTTTTACTCGTTCAATTTTGGTTTCACTCGGAAATAACATATTACTAAAGTAAAAGGGGTTGCAAATTGCAGTTCACGTTGATATCAAGTTGTATTTAACCCCTGATATTCCCTATTCAAGTTTAAGCCTGAAAACAAAGTACTTCCCCTGAGGTTTTGAAGAATCGACATAGGGAATGACAAAAAGTTCCAGGGTTCAACCGTAATTAAAAACATTTTTGTTGAAAATGACAGCAGGTAGGCAGAAGAAAGGTTACTGAAAGTTGATAGGCATGATTTAATAGTCACTATTGTACAATGAGAATGGAAGTGACAGACAGAGAAATGGAGAGGAAGGGGTCAAAGCTGCAGTTCAGATTTATAGAGGGTCGTTTCACTTTTTAAAAGCTGGGCCTGTATTGCATTAACTCCGCGATTATGGCGGGAGCAGGGAGGCGTAGCGCTAAATCAAATCCACTTTAATATACTGAGGGTATTTTATTGATGGATCACGTTTGTGTCAAAGTATTCTGAATGACAACTACACTACCCCATCTCACTGATACTACGGCTGGAAAATGGCAGGTTTGATCCCCAGGCCTGGATAATATCTCTTGATTTGAAAGTAAAAGAGGTATGAGTTGGTTTTCAACTGGTGAGCCATGATTGAAAAAATAGGCCACGTCTGTTCAAATAGAATAAAATTGACAGTGTGTGATTGTATTCATATTACTAGCATATTACTTGTTTATTAGTACTTATAAAGCACATATTAATGTATTTTTCCACATGACCATATTTTAGATCCCTTAATCCAACCCAATACCTTAACTTAACAACTACCTTACTATTAATGGACAGCAAATTAGGAGTTTATTGAGGCAGAAGTCATAGTTAATAGTTAGTTAATATAGTGATAATTGTACCTTAACATAAAGTGTGACTGATTTTATTGTATTGTTTTAGTATGATTCTTAAGGTTCCTTGAGAACAAGCTTCCTTAAGGCTTGTTAGTAAATGACAACTATTATGATTGGCTAATGTGATTGCATCAGTGCGCCCTTGATTTTGTGTGTGAACAAGTGTTTTGAAAACATCCATATAAAACTCCATATACAGACAATGAATTATGAAACTGTTTACTTATGGTTTGTTGTGTACAGTAGCTGCTTTCAAATCCAATACAGTTTGCGGTATCATATTTTAGCAAAAGTTTCTTTGCAGACTCTTTATTACAAAAAGTCTGCAGTCAAATGTTCTAAACAAACATATTATCCTCCAACATAATCTGGGACGGCGTTAAAAATAAACCATTCACTCCTGATGCTGAGATCCTTCTGAAGGCTGCTATTCAAAACATACGCACCAGAGCAAACGTTATTTTACTCTTCCATTAGCTTAAATGCAATGGAAGAAATTAAGGGCCAGTTTTACTAACATCTTGCGCCAGCACAAACCGTCTTTTGCCATTAAAATAGTACTGTCTGGATTTACTAAAGACGCGCAGTGACAAAATTAGTGCTGAAAAGGCATGGACACAGTTATTTTTGTGCCTGACCTTATTGAATATGTATTTGTAGGTGTTTCTCTTTCAGATGCAAAATTTATGGGAGGAGAGTATTCAAATGAATCATGCAACAAGATTTAGTAACATTTGCGCTTGGCAGATTACTGGTATTTGCGTCATTATTTAACGCCCCAAAAACGCATGTCTTAAACTATTTTGTGCTTGAAATGGCTGCAATTATTGTTGCTAGGAAGAGGCACCGCAGAGAACAGACAGCACGTGGTAGAAGGGAGAGGATTTTTTTCACACAAATTAACTCCACGTTTTGGAGCAGCATCTCGGTTTTGCAGATGGCTATGTCTTCTTTGGCTGCTTGTCTTTTTTTCCCCCGTTATGTTTCTGTTGCATAAAGATTCTTTGTGAGGATGAATCCAGAGGACACAACATGCTCCACTGCAAAACATCCTAAGACAGGAGAAATGGCAAAGATGCACTGTTCCAGCATTGGAAGTCTGTATTTTTAAGTGTTATACATGCAATGTTTTAAATAAAGAATTTGATATTTTGTAATTATTGTGTCTGTTTTAATTGAATGCCAGTAGTACCTATGTAGAGTAAAAATAAAATGAATTCTATATAAAAATTATAAAATCTAATGCAATCTATATTAAAATGAATGAATTACAGTAGTATACTGATGAATTGGATTTTATTTACAGTAATTTACTGTAAAACAGTACAGTTTGCAGCTGTAAATCAAATACAGTTTGCTACTGTAAATCTTAATTACAGTAACTTACTGGCAACAGTGTTGCCAGTAAGTTACTGTGAAAACCCTTTGAAATGTCTAACAGTGTAGGAGTCACGCAATACCAGGTCTATCAAAACTTATTGCAACCCTTGATCTTTTGGTTATTTTCAATATACTGTGGCTTCTTTATTTCTTTATTCTTTATTTGCGACTACGCTAAATTGCTCTGCGCTTGGTATATTGTGTTGGTCGATATGTAAATGAGATGTTGTTTCTGTGTTCTTTAAATCTGCGCATTGTTAGTAAATCACCCGCATAATTTTCCACACCCATCAGTGCTGTTTTCCCTGTTTAATAAAACTGGCCCTAAATGTATATCTGTATATTGTATCCAGTTAAGACCTCATCATTGATATTAAAGGGTTCTATTTGATTTTTGGCACACCAGTGGTGCAAGGATGGTAAAAGTATTCATTGATGTCTTGCTCTAGAGGCAGTCATATTCAAATCTGTTTTCCCATTTGATGTCACAGATCCTACAACATCTAAATGAGCCTTTTTAAGAGTTAGATTACATAAATGATATTTTTTTTGTAATGAGAAGGACGTTTCAAACTATGAAACTTGCAGGACGTTTTAATGGCACAAAGACTTCTTATATGTCAAAACCTCAAGAAATGTCATGACCCTTTTAAGGACTTTTTTTTTTTTTTTTTTTACTTTGGACTGTGTTTGGTGGCCGTTTCCGATGTGAATTCTGGGTTCTGAAGCAGAACCAATCCTCTAAAATGAAAGTGTCTTTTCCTGCTGCAGAATAAAAAACATTAAAGTTAAATTTAAGCCATAAGTCATAATGTTAGGCTTGATGAAACACAATAAGGCTCTTTAAAGCTCTTGCTTCTCTGCTGTTTTCTTCCCAAATGCACAGATGTCACGTCATCTCATGGGAAGATGCATTAATGATGCGCATTAAATGCATCAAAATAAGTTTAAAATACTCTGACATTTAACTTTTGAGCTCGTATGCTACATAATTTAGAATGATTTCTTGCTCAGTCTTTTAAATATCTCTAAAGGGAAGGGAATAAAACAAAACATTGGTCTAATTGAAATGTTGTGAAAACTGAAATATTTACAAGACATGAATTCCCAGTGTTACTAATTTGCATTTAGATAAGAAATTACTTTGCCATAGCCAAATGCGCTCAATCATAAAATGCATTAAATACCAGGTCCTCGTATTTTCATTAATTTGTTTTAGATGCCCCTCATTAAAAATAGTTTGTGCTTTTCAGTACAAGCAATAACATCTGCAGGAGTGCAGGAAGTGTATACGATGTTCACCTCAGTATGTTAGTTCTCCCAGCCGTATAATCGTATTTTACAGTAGTAAAGGACCGCATTATTGCTGCTGTCTTTTCACCATTCAGAGGTAAATAAACCACTCCCAGACTTCCGGATGACTGGTTTCATTGGTTAGATCTGGTCTTCTCTTTGTAATAGGCAGCAGGGACTGTAGAGACTGAATTCAGAGGCATAACATTGCGACAGTCCCAATAATTTGTCCTAGGCACAGTTTGAGTACTATAAATAAGCATTTTAAACAGACATCACTGTGCTTTAATTAGGAATTAGCAGCAGTATGGTGAGCAGCCTTAAGTAGCAAGAGTAGTTGGGTTATGTAGTTCTTTGACCCATTAATAAAACACTAAGAGCTGTATAAAGAACTACATCCATTTCCCCTCTTACGGATATTGAGAGGTTGGCTGCAAACATCTGGTGTTCATCTGCATAACTGCAAAAAAAATGACAAACAAAAGGCTTTTTCAAAGCAGTATGTGTTTGTGTTTTGCTATCTGAATGTGATCTGAAACTTATAAAAAATTATTTAAATGTACTAAAATTGAATTGATTTTAAAAATAAATGTACTGACATTTTGACAAAGTTTACTCTTAGGCTTTTGCCTTTTTTTCAGGGTGAAAATTATTCTGGGTTTGGAAAGGCCTGGCTCCCTTACTAAAAATTATTGTTAAAAAAATAATAATAAATAAATAAATAAATAAAAATATTAACCAGATATCAAACTTTAAGGTCATGTTATAATCTCATTAATATGTTTTCCACACTATTATCTATTATTTGCTTTCCATTTATTGACCATTGACCAGTTATTGAAGCAGTATATAATGGACCTCATTGAACAATCTAATGTAGAAATGAGCACAGAGCACACAATTCAGCTGATGACGCTGTATGCTGATTTTACAGCAGACTTTTTAAATTGAGCAGTGTAACTTTTATATTTTGTTGACTGCATTTTAGTTTGATGATGAATGGCTGAAATGTCAAGTTAGCAATGCTAGAGCTAATGTGTGTGCGCGTGTGAGGCACCTGCATGATCAGTTGGATTTAATAAAGATATAAAAAAACAAAAACAAATAAAATGCAAGCGTAGCCTATACTTTTTTTTTCTTTTGTTAATCTGTTAATTATTTAAGAGAAATATATTTTGTGTAGTCCTATTTATTTTACTCCTGTCATATACATAATTTCTGTTTTACTCCATTCAACAAAGTGTTTCTAATCTTACTGGTTAATGATCGACTAATGAGCTTCAGTTGTCGCTCAGGAAAATAATATAAATTAACAAAATGCTGTCATTACATAATTCTCTGCCATTTTTACTATGCTGCACCCAAGTTCAGAATAACTCAAAAACTTATGTACATGAACTGAGACCTGACATGAGATACCATTTTTGTATCTGTATGTAAACTACAAAAAAACGTAAATTCGTGAAAATGGCCATGTACCACACTGTTTATTAGACTTTGGCACGTTAATTTTATTTGTATAGCGCATTTCACATGCTTTCTCTGGCAGCGCAATATCAAATAAAATCTTTATGTCTTGCATCTGCGGAAGATGAAATTTGCTCTTTTGACCTTTTACAACAAGCGTCAGTTGATTTGGAACATCGGGAGAAGACATGAAGATATTAGAATGGTCTCTGTCTTGCTTGTGTCCCACAGCCCTCTAAATGTGCAGAGTGGTAAATATGACAACAAGTAAAATTAATATCATAAATATGCTACTAGCCGATCAATGGCTTAAATGAACGACTAGATGGTGGCACATCTTACCCACAGGCACAATTCCTCTCTCAATTTTCCACTTTAACATAGTGTTCTCCATAATCATTTAATTTCTCTGGGTGGTGTTTTTCTGCTATACTGAAGATGTGCCACATGGGCAAAGCATGAGAAATATTTATAGCGTATGGAACCAATGTTGGCCACTAGAGACACCTGTCTGAACACCACCCTCCTCCTCAGCAGACTGTTTGTGTTTGATTTCACCACCAGGTTTAGGATCTGTCCTAAATTTACAGCATCTAATTATCAGCTAATTGTCATTTTTCTCTTTTTTTTCAGGGTGGTCGTGCAACATAGATGTCCATACCCTATCATCACCATTGTTGTGCACCACTTTCAACATCATCATTGTCATCATCATAATCATCATCACCATCATCATTATCATCTATGAACATATTCAACATCAACTCTGTCATCATCCCCCTTAGAGTTTTTCGCACCTCATTGCCAGCTACATCATTATAGTCACAGATGAGCTCCACTGTGGAGTCATTAAGCTGTCAAACCTTTTGAGTATCTGAATGATGAGGTAGATGTTTTTGATCTTCACCGCTCTAATGCCTGTTGGGTAAACTACTGGAGTGGAACATTAGGACAGATGTTCTCAAAATGAATTGATGGCCATGGTTAGCTTATTTGCACAAAATCTAAACCACTTCACTTCACAAGCAATGATTTAAGGAATAGATCGCCTCATTAGCTTTGCTGATCAATGGTGTGTCCATGCCTTCAATGACTTCCTCAACATCAGAGGCAATGGAGATGAACGACTGCTTGCGGAACAGCAATTTTGGACAATTTATGTGATTGTTTGTGATAATAAGCTTTCCAGAAAATCAAAACAAGGTGTTTCCTCAATCTCAAATGTGGGTCAGTCTCATGGATTCATTTTATGTTCATCCTTTGCTGACACTAATTAGATTACAGTGGCCCTTGGGGGTGCAATACAACAGCATTTGTGGAGCAAACAGAAGTTGACAACAGACTTTGTGGGTTAATTGGTTGTGTTGTCGACTTTTGTTTGATCCACAAACATTCTTGTTTTGTGTCCCCCAAGGCCACCATATTAGTCACATTAAGTCGAGTCACCATTTATGACTAAACGTCAGAGAACCATGAAATTGATATAATCAAATAAGCCACCTCATTTTATTCCAAAATGTATTATTTTTGTAAACAGTTTATACCATATAATATTATTTCTGATAATAGCTTTGTTGTTGGCAGTTACACACAACATAGGTTCATTGGAAAAATGTCCCTTGATACGCTACCATTAAAATGTTTGGAATAATTAAGATTTTTAAATTATTTTGAAATATGTCTCAGCAATATTTTATTTTGTTAAAAATACAGTAAAAACAGTAATATTGTGAAATTATATTACGTTGCATATGGTGCTGTACCACTTTCACTAGAGTGCATGAATTTAAAACATTTTCATGATTGCATCACAAAACCAGCTCCAACTGTGTGGCTTTGTGAACATGGTAAATTTGTTCAGTAGCTCACCCGGTACAACATTGCTTTTGTAATGTGGAGCACTTGGGTACTAGTCTCATGAAACATTAGTCAGGATAAAAGAGCTGAAATAAATTTAGAAGCAAGCTAAAATGTCATACAGTAGATGCTTCGGTTACCATTATTAATTAGGTTTAGTGTACAGTAAGTGGTAATTTTCAAACAAGAAACATTTAGCGACACTCACCAGACATTTCATTACCAAGATGCTGCAATACGTGCAAAAACAAAAATCATAAAACATCACCAGATTCACGTTCATCTATTTCAGATAAAACCGAACATGCTTTTAGCATCAGTCACTGGACATTTAACTTTGAATGTGTCGCACAAGTAATATTTTGCAAAAATGTCACTACAGACATTTTTCCAATGACCCTGGGTTGATTATGGAAGAACCTTCTGGAATTTACAGTGTAACATACTTGTCACCTGGGTTCATAAGTTCAGAGGTTCAAGGCCAGCCTTTGAATTTGTTGCTGTTGTCAAAATGACTTCAAGCACTATTACTATCACAGAAAGCAATAACATCGCTGTCACACATAAATCATTCCCACACCTCAAACAGCTTAGTGTCGATTTCCCTGGCTAGGGTTCCTCCACTAAGACTGTGTCTTGGATGGACAGATGAATGGCTGGATGCATGAAAAGGGAAAACAGAGATAGTACTGTACCTTTTCCATCTGCATAGAACTAAAAATGTTACAGTTACCATTTTGGTGGGGCAGTATTGCATTTCTGTGACAGTAATCATAAACCAGATCACATTTTATGATGGTTAAAGGTGACTCTGCTATCTCGCATTAAGCAAGCTGACATTTGTGACCAACTTGATACACAGCAGAGGAAAAAGAAGACAAAGAAGGAAAAAAAAATAGTAACAAATCATTTAATACTGACTTTGTAAGTCAGTTCACCAACACAATTTAATTCCTAAAAGCTTAAATGCAATGCATAACCCTCATGTTCTGTTGAGTCTCTGAGAGACCTTAAGGTCATTTTAATATCCCTAGAAATATATTTCACATCGAAGAATCAGGTTGATACTTCATGACTTTTCCTAATCGTATGATAACTGATTATAAACTAAATACATAAACGCATTTCAACTGCCCTTCGTGAAAAAGTGTTGCATAACCGGTTTGGAGTCTCAGTGACCCTGGATATTAAACATTAATAAATGCATGATTTTTTCATCAAGATTTTCTGACTGGTGTACATATGACACAGATACACTGCTGCCAGCTGTCTACTTTAATCTGTTTTACTGTATTTTTGCTCAGTGTGTTTTTGATGGGGTCAAACTGAAAGGAAAAAAAAAATGGTGGTGGTTGCGTATTATTATTGTTACTTACATCATTGGGATCTCTGAAAAATGCTTTTTATTAGAAAATATTTATTTTTGTGTCTATGAATAGTGGAATTATTCATCTTAAAATTCAACATTCTGTACAGTATTATATTGTGACACTCATTGTGGGATCATTACCTACACTACCACCGAAAATAACAAATTTAAATAATGTGCGACAAAACTCTTTCAAAGATTTCATGTCACTCATATGGCCTTACTCCCATAAATTGTGTGAAGCCAGCCAATCAGATTAAATTTTCTTAAATTGAGAACGTGTTCTCCAGTTTTGTGTGAAACATGCATTAGCCAGATGAGCGGTCTTCCATTTGAGGCTGCAATCCAACTGGCTTTTTATTTGCTCTCCAAAGCCAATTCTGCTTGCTTTTGGCGAAAAGGCGAGCGTATATTTTGGGAATGTAATTCTGAATAAACAAACCTAAAATAAATACTGATTATGATCTATTCCAATGTTAGAGTCAACAGGAAAGACTTTCAAACAACACAGCCCTATTACCTTGCTACGTGTAAACAATTTCTCAATGTAAACAGTTAACAGTTAAGTTTGAATACACACATATTTGACAAATAATGCCTTAATTTATAATCATAAGCAATATTTCATTTGTTTACAATAATACTAATAACAATAACAATTCATTATTATTATTATTATTATTATTATTATTATTATTATTATTACTATTATTTCATAATTGTAATAACTTTGTGTTGCTTTTATTGTCTTTTTAATTTGTTATTATTTTATTTTTATATGTTAGATTTTTTTTAATATATAGTTTTTTATAAATTTTTATTTATTTCATTACAGTTAAATTAAACAAAAAGCATAAATGTAATAATAATAATATATATATATATATATATATATATATATATATATATATATTTTTTTTTTTTTTTTTTTTTTTTCTTAGTTTCAGTTAACTACAATAACTCTGTTTTAAAGCAACACTTTATTGTTTAAGACACTGAATTGACCCTCAGAATATTTGCATAATAGTTGGTTCTTTCTGTTAGCTAGTAAATTAGCTATGTTCTGGGGCCTTTTGTCAGAGACTTACAACATAAAATGAGAGAAGCTTAGCTTTAGGTTGCCTCTTCCAAATGGTTTTGTAACCTTTTGGATAAAGCCACAGTATATTTGCTATCAAGTTATTACCATTGAGATTAGTTTGGTAATTAATCATGCTCGTTTAATTGGATTTCCTGTAGCTTAGCCTGTTCATATGGGAGCACTTGAAGCAATGCATTGATCATAGGAAGTGAATTGATAAGGACCGACTCTCAATTCTCAGACTCCAGTGATCCATAACCCAGCTGATAGGTCTGACTGGAATGAAGGAGTGCATGTCTGTAATCAGGTGCGTACGTGGAGGTCAGGTGACTTTGGATCCACGTGTGCAGAATGCAGAGGAAGTTCAGTCAGGCTCCTGAAAGAAATCAATGTTCTTTTGTGGCAGCATCAGTGTTTAATTCAGCCCCTGACATTTTCTTTTTCTTCTTTCTTTCCCTCCCTTTCTTTAGTCTTAGGCTTTGACGGGAATTTAATGACCCACCAGGAGTGGACGGGTAATCAATTTATAAGAGTCTTAATTTATGTATCCACTTCAATCCTTAATTAATACAAACAGAGACAGCTGCTGTAATATCTATGCTGTGCTGCTATAGGAATGATGGGCAGAAAAAAATGGGTAATGGGGGTTTGCATGGACCCATTCGGAATTCACGGCTTGGCATAACAGGCTCTACTCTAATTTCGCTCTATTTTCCCCTATTTTTCGCCTTCCTCATTTTCTGTGACAGTCATGTCTGAAGGACACATAGGTGCGATTAACATTGCGGTTCAGAATCTGATATTATTTGTGAAATACAGCTTCATTCAAGTGCCCGTCCAAAACACTGAAATTAAAGGGCCGGGTCCTGTCCAATTTTTTTTTTTTTTTTATATTTTGCTGCTAGAATTGTACTTGCTGCTAGAATCGGTCACACTTTATTTTAAGGTCCAATTCTCGCTATAAACAAAACATTAACCATGACCTTTGCCTCAATAAACTCCTAATTTGCTGCTTATTAATAGTTAGTAAGGTCATTGTTAAGTTTAGGTATTGGGTAGGATTGGGGATGTGTAATATGGTCATGCAGAATATGTGCTTTATAAGCACTAATAAACAGCCAATATGTTAATAACAGGCATGGTAATAAGCAACTAGTTAAAGTTGTAAACTAGTTGAAAATTGGTCCCTGTGCTAAAGTGTTACCCTAGAATTGTAATATGACTATAGTCATTTAACAAATGCTTTTGTCCAAACAAATTATGGAGGCGTTTGAGTGGAGGTCTGAACATAGATTGAAGACCCATCTTTCATTCATTCATAAAAAAAAAAAAAAAAAAAAAAAAAAAAAAAACATTATCCAAATATATTAACTTTTCAAATTATGTTTCAGTTTTTAACAGGTTTTATTTACTACTTCATAAATGCACAAAGTGTGCCAATATGAATAATAAACTGACCAGTAACTCATCAAGTAGATGAAGTCAGCCCTTTTCAGTTTTGTCTAATGCCTGTTGGAAAAATACAGTACCTTTGTGAAGCAACACAACAACTTCTCAGATAAAGGGATATAAAAAATATTTTCATATTATTTTAGATCATTTTCATGATGCATTAGATGAGTGGTTGGAATGGTTCTTAAACATGAAGTTATCGTACATTTTATTTATTTATTTATTTGCTAGCTAAACATCATCCATGACTTACGTCCTAGATTTTGTTCTGTTCCTCACATAATTGCACTTTGTTCATCTGCATTTGTCTTGCGAATTTAAGCAGACTTTTAAATTATGAATTTTAGTGGATCTCATTAGGTGGAATGTTAGTTTGTGATGACTTTTGATCAGTTTCTCATACAACGCCATCATTTAGATGACTTTTAATATAGCCGACAAATTAAATGAATGACTTTTATTATACTTTTATGATGCTTTTAGTATGAAGTTTGAAGTTTAAAGTACCACCAACTTTGCCTTACATCACTCTCTTTTTTGTTGTTTCATGGTAGAAATAAAATTTGAATATATTACGACAGGATTTTTTTGTCCTTTCAGTGTTTACAGACTGAAGTTGTCTGATGCTTTTTTAAAGACCTCTTAACTGCCCAGTCATTTCACCTTGTCCTGTGGTCTGATATTTAAGAGGATCTGATAAGAGAGAAGGCCTCCTGTGCAACTCCCCCGACGGCCCTCTACGGGTAATTGAATTTATTTCAGGATCACCGCGCTGCCGCCAAACAAAACCCACGAGAACAGCACTACATCATGTCCTATCAAACATGTCTTTTACTTCACCCAGTTGTGCTTCTTATCAAGCATGTGTTTATTTATTTATTTGTAAAGAAAGAGTGTTGTGGCTGAGCAGGCCTGAGATTGGAGCACTGGTGGATGACGAGAGATGAGGGGTGAGTGGGTGCAGAGCTAAAGCTGAGCCTCACTGATCAAATGATGGAGAGCTCATGAGTTCCATGGGCAGTCACATAATGAATGGAAATCATCTTTTGACCACAAATTAATAAATAAATAAGAAAGATGTATGACTAATCAAGTAAACCCAATTTGCTTCAGTCTAGGAAGTGTTAAATACTACTAACAAGAAAAAAAAAAAAAAAAAAAAATTGTGCATTTACATTTCCTTAAATTAATAATAATAATAATAATAATAATAATAATAATAATAATAATAATAATAATAATAATAATAATAATAATTAAGAACAAAAAATAAATAAATAAAAAATAAAAATCTGTACCCAACGAAAATAAAATAAATTTTTTGTCATCATTTACTCAGGTTCATGCCATATGACTTTATTTCTAACATGGAACACAAAATGGAAAATTCTGTACTTGTAAAGACTGTACTTCTTGCTATTTTCCATTCAGTTGCAATGGTTAGGGACTAAAGCTTTCAAGATTCAAAAATAATGGAAAAACAAAGATTGCGAAAGAGTAAGCAACACCATTATGAACACATATTCTTATCTAAGCCTTTTATATTCATTATCAACTTTAATCATTTTCAGCTGGGAAGCCATAAGCCAGTTGTCAGCAAGCTTAACAATTACAAATATGCCTAAAGCATGTTCGACACAAGTTCTTGAATGACCATTAGTGCAAATGTCAGAAACCATGCAATACAGGCTACATCAGTCATAGTTGCATACAAAACTACTTTCTGCCAATTGGGATGTAACATGCAATCATGCTGCAACCAATGTAAACTTCTGACTCAACCAATGACATGATTTTCAGGCAGGAATAATAAAGTGTTAAGTAAGGAACTGATCTTTTGCTAAGCTCTTTGTTATTAAAACGACGCTGACTGATTTTGTTTTAGCTGTTTTTTCTTACTTGATGTTTATGTAATTAAATTGTTCTCAAATAATGCTTTCACATTTATTTAACTTAAAGTCATCAGCTGAAAAGCATTTACTCAACTTCAGTAGCAACTTCCTTATGGAAGGCTGTTTCCGCCACTGAATAAAAATTTAAAAAGGTAATTGTAACTTTTATCTCACATTTACTGTATGTTTTTTTTTTCTTCTTGCAATTCTTACTTAGATTTTTTTTTTTTTTTTCTCACAATTGCGAGTTTATATCTCACAATTTTGACTTCTTTTCTCAGACTCGCAATTCCGATTTTTTTTTTTTTTTTCTCGCAGTTGCTTTAATGGTCAAATCATTTTAAGTCAATCAGCCTTCCAGAGAAATACATGAATAGTTATTATTAGACTGTTTGAAAGTTGAAAAGGATTGAAAGGGGGTAGAGTGAAAGTCTAAGAAAAGGGATGACAACTATGTGCTCTGAAATTTATTAAACTTAAAAAAATATTTGCAGCTGGTTTCCTTTGCAAGACATAAAGAGATCTGGAGTTACCATAATTATTTACTATAAATACAGCATTTATAAATGCTACATACTATATAAATTAATTTATGTATTGATTGATCAGAATAGAGGCGGTAGCAACTAAAGAGTTTACAATATACTGTAGTGAGTATATATTTGAATTTACTTAGTGAAGAGTCAGTTGACTAGCTGATGTGAACAATAAGAGCCTAAAAGTGTCAGGAGTGTTTGAGGAACCAGTCAGTGCCCTGGGCTGTAGGCCATGTTTCCCATTGATAGTCAGTTGAATACGCTAGCGGTCTCAAGCACTGATCTCTGCTGCACTTTAATAACAACTCATGAAAGTTGTTTTCTGTTTACTATTGATTCTCTCTTAATGATCATTTGGAATGATTAAAGAGTATAAGTGCACTTGTAAAGTATTGGGCAAAACACAGTTTTCATTACTGTCCACAAAGGTTAGAATGACCTGTGACAGATCTCAGCCCGCCAGCAGTTTTATAGTCCAAAACAGACTCCCATTACTCCCTCTCTAATTTAGCTTCTTATTAATTTGCCTGGTTTGGAAGGTATGGATGATAATCAGGGTATAGCACACTCAAAGAAACCTGTCCAGTTTGTTTTTGGTACACATGGAGACAGAAAGTGATACAAAAGCACAAAAAAGTTTAGAAAGTGTATTTGTACCTGTGAAAGGGATTTGTTGGCAAACTTAAATCACTTTTGATTTGTATGTTGTTTGTACTAAAACAAAATCTCAATGTGGCTACCGAGCTTGGCTAATATATCTAATATATTCATGTTTATATGAATATATTAGACATATGCAAAATTGTACAAACATTATATTTGGCTGCAGATGATTGTTTTCTGACACTTGAATATAGTTGTAATATAGTAACTGATAACTTTGCACTTTGTAGTCTAAAGGTCTAAGGACTAAAAATGTTTTTCTTACCTTAGAAATGTAATTCAGTAACAGTTTTCATTTTAATGATACTCAAATGGTACTCAAATTCCTCAATACCCAAGCTTAGTAATAAAGTCCAATTACTCAAGTAATCTAAGCCACTGCTGATTCATATTGTGAATTTTATGCCAAGCTTTTTTCCTCTATTCACCTGAATATGATACTTGATGGTGCATGTGACATCCTTCGATCTTAATCAGTTTTCATATTCAAATTTATAAGTTGCTCCAGGAGGATTAATGCAGATTGCAGATTCCCTTCTATCCAAATGACTATGCTGTGATAGATGAGATAGAGAGACTTAAATAAAAGCATAAAAAATAAAATTTGGAAAATCAAAGCAAAGATTCACTTATAGCCAATAGGATGCTTTCAGCAATTCAGAACATGTATGCCTAACAACATACTCTTTGTTTCAATTACAATTATGCTGATTTACATGAATCCATTATTTGCTCCACTGACAAAGGGACAAGACAGTGGGCAGAACATTAAATACACGAGATACAAAAACTAAATGCCAGAGAAATATATATATATATATATATATATATATATATATTTGTGTTGATGTAAATAGTGTATAACCTAAAGAAACCCGCAGTGGTTCTTGATCCCCAAATTAGCTTAGACAAGCAGTGCTCCATAAACAAATGATCTGTGTCAGCAATATCTTTGCAGGTGTGTAATGAAGGATGATTAAAAAAAGCAAACAACTAAAGTAAAACGAATTAAGGCAGATTATTTTTGTAAAATGCGGACCATTTTGTGAAAGAGAACATTGTGTGCATTAAATACTGCAATTCAGTTTCAAAAGTATAAAAGCGTGTTAAATCTATTTAAGAATTTTAGATTTAAAATCTTTATTTGGAATGCATCTGTCTGTGTGTTTTTTGTTAACTTTTTCCTTTTTTTTTTTGTCCATTTTCACCTTAGAGTATGCTACTGTATTTTCTAGTAAGCAAAATTGTTCTTTTAAGCTCTCAATTTTCTGTGTGGGAGGTTTTAGAGAAAACTGCCCTTGAAGAAAAGTTAGCCCCATAGAGACTAGAGAGTCTAAAATGTTCCACAGATTAGATAATGCCTCTATCACATAAAACTTAACTTCTTCAGTCATTTTCTGACACTGCAGTATATTTGCAAAGGCCCTTGACGGCAAACTCTACTTTTGTTTGCAGAACGGCCCTCATCCACAAACTCAGGAAACCCCACCGCTGCCCCCAAATACTGGAACATTTCTTGGATAGCAGAGGACGTGCTAACTTTCCCTGAGGATCCTGTATCAACTTCAGGTAAGTCGCCCGGCATCAGTATCATAAAGCTTCTTGACCTCAGAGACAAAGACAGCCCGTTTCAGGATGTGATGCGTGTAGGCAGTTGGTTGTCAGTGTGCATAAACGTCCGTTTCTCATTCCACACACGCTCTCATAGCTTTTGACTGCCTGGTCTTGAACTTGCAGTAAGCATCAAGCTGTAAGGATTACAAATGATGTAACGAGCCACATCTAAAAGGATGTTTTAAAGAAGATAGCCCAGAAACTCTATCAGCCTTGTACACTCAGTGCATTCAGAATCTACCGTTAAGATGCATTCAATGCTTTTATATCTTGGTTAAGTGCATTGCTGTTGAGAATGTTCCAAAGTGTAATCTACAATAAACGATTACCTCGTGCTGCATCATAAGATCATATTTTTAAGCAGTGTAGATGTCAGCCTTGAAGGGAAGCAGTATAGTGCAATAACAAGTCATGGGAATATTATTACAGTATGTAAATGTGCAAGAATATAAAAATGTAAAATAAATAGAACAAATGTTTAAATTAAAATTCCATTCTATAATATAAAATGATGTGTCAGGTAGGCTAACAATTTGGAAACATCAGAATTAACTAGTTTTATTCAGGTAAGTATATTTTTAAACTGCAACAAAAGTAATTTATATGCGTCAGATAATGTAGATATTAAATTAAACTCCATTAACAGTTTACACTTTTAAGCCTAGAATACACATCACAATGGAAAAAAAAAAAAAAAATATATAAAACATTCCATAAAGGGCTTCAAAATGACCTATGTTGGATTTAATGGTTTTAAGAAAAGGCATCTTGTTTTTACCTTTATTTTCAAAAATTTACAAGGAAATGAAAAATAAAAAAAAAGATAATAAACAAGTGTTTGGGGGAAACAATGTGAGTTGCATACTCAGATTACTTTTTTGTTTACACTTTATTTTAAGGTGTTCTTTTTACAGTGTAATTATACATTTAAGTACTGAGTAATATTAATTAACTACATGTCCTTACTATATGTGTAGAGTTAGGATTAGGGTTTGGCATGTAATTACTTGCATGTAATTATGCATAATTTATTGTTATTATAATAGTAAGTACATGTAACGTGTAACAAGGACACCTTAAATAGTGTGCTACCCTTTTTTTCAAGTAAATAGTAAAGCAACACATTACTTTTAAATTTTCAAGAAAATATCTGAGTAACTTTTTTCAAATAAGTAATGCAAGTTACTTTGTTTTCCCATTTATTCACTGACACCTCAGGGAGTGAGGTGCAGAGGCACTTCCTTCAGCCAGAGGTTTATTAATTTCACTTTTGGTGTGAAAGGGACTTTACAGTTGTCAAAATGATAACTTTTTGGATTTTTTCAAGCCCAGCTCAGGTAATAAAAAGTAACACAAAAGTAATGTAATGCATTACTTTCCATAAAAAAGTAACTAAAGCAATTAGTTACTTTTTTATGGAGTAATGTAATATTGTAATGCATTACTTTTAAAAGCAGCTTTTCCCAACATTGATAATAATTCATTCCAAGTGATCAAGGACTATTGAATTTATCAAGAGATCAATTCACACATACATACATACATGCATATATATATGTGTGTGTGTGGTAACACTTTATTTTAGGGTCTCTTAACTAGCTGCTTATTAGCATGCATATTACTAGAATGTTAGCCATTTATTAGTAGTAATTAAACACATTGTCACGAACGCTGGAGCCAGGAACGAGGAGACACGGTAAATACACAAACTGAGAGTCTTTAATAATCCATCTAGGGAACATAGAACACAAGAAGACATTCATCTAGGGAACATAGAGCCTAAGACGACATTTAAAGACCGACCAACACTAACTGAAAGGACTGGGGCTTTTAAAGACGGGACAATCAAAGAACTAAGGAGACACACCTGGAGCAAATTAATACAATCAGACAGGGGAGAAACTGGGTCACAAGGAACACATGGGGAGCAAAAACTACAACAAAACAGTCCAGGGGCGTGACATTACTCCCCCCTCCCGGAAGGTGCGTCCTCGCACCGTGGAACAACAGAAGGGGGGGGAAACGGGTGGGAACAATGGCGGCGGCTCAGGAGGAGGACGGACAACCGGGAGGGGGCCGGCAGACAGAGACCAGGGAGGCGACGAAGGAGGGAGGAGCCAGGGAGGAGACAGGAGGGACTCGGAGCAGGAGGAGCCTGGCAGGACCCAGGCCACAGCCATGATGATGGCCCACGGTGGAGCCGACGGAGGGAGGAGCCATGGAGGAGGAATGGCCGCCGACTCCAGGGGGCCGACCAACGGAGGCGGAGCAGGTGGAGGAGGAGCCCGAGGTGGAGACGGAGAGCCGACGAGCCAGGGTGACGCCGAGGATCCGGGGGGCCAGGGTGGAGCCGAGAGCTCTGGCGACCGAGGCAGAGGCGGAGCTCCGGAGATCCGCGGCGGAGCCAGAGCGACTGAGGACCAAGGTGGAGCTGGAGGGAGGAAGGAGCCCAACGGAGCCGGTGGGATGGAGTGACGAGGCGCAGCCAGAGGAGAGGAGTCCCGAGGCGATGGCGGGTCGACGCCCGACCAAGGCGGAGCCGGAGGGACGAGGGAGCCTGGTGGAGCTGGTGGATCGATGGATGACGGTGGAGGCGAGGGAGCTAGGAGGCGAGGTGGAGCCGCTGGGTCTACGGACCGAGGTGGAGTCTGGGCCTCGGAGGCTGGAGGTGGAGGTGAGGGATTCTCCAGCCACGGCGATGGAGGATGGCAGACCCGCGGAGCTCGCACCGCATTGATGGAGGGCTGAGGGCGAGCAGAGGGGCTGCCAGACGACAGCGGTGGAGGAGGCAGGAGCGGGTGGGAGGGTGGGCATTTGAGATCCTCCGGGCTTCCAGGGGTTAACTCAGGAATGGGAGCCGACACTGTGGGGCGCTCTGGAGGCGCGGGTTCTGGAGGACGCTTTCGGGAAGCGGGCACAGGGGGGCGCTCGGGAGGAGCGGAGCTGGCTGGAACCAGCGGAGACGGAGAGAGGATAGGGGAAGCGTCGACCTCCAGAACATGTTCCCAGTCCAACAGATCCCCTTCAAAGTCTAGCAGCCCCAGATGTATCATCAGCTCACCCTCAGCCGCGGTGCAGGGGGCGGAGCTCCACTCCGCGCTCACACCGTCCACGGCTGGCTCCCACGTGATCAGCTCTCGCACCTGATCTGACGTGTTGGGCTCAACTTCCGGGACGATCTTCCGCTCAGTCGCTCGGCTAGGCGCTGGCTCGTGGATCGTAGCGGGAAATGGCTCTCCGTCATCGGTGGGCTCGGGCTGGTGCTCCGCACTGCGGGGAGTTGGTGGGCTGGGCTCTGGGTCAGGAGTGGCACTGGCGAGATCCCCCTCGGCACAGACGGTGAACGGGGATCCGTGCCTCGCCAGTGTCCACTCCACGAAGGCGGCAAAATCCTCTCGAGGACCATCCTCGGACGACAGCGCTCTGCACGCGGTGTTCAAGCTTGCATTATAGAATGTGCAGAGCGCGCCGTCCGGGTAGCTGGTGGCGTTAGCTAACATCAGGAACAGTCGCGTATGGTCCTCGAGAGATCGGTCCTCTTGCTCCAGCAGGAGGAGGAGGAATTCGGGCCGGACGTAGGGATCCATGGGGCAACACAACGGAAACAAAAACACTGATAGAAAAACGGAAAACAAAACGGAGGGTGGACACGGAGGTAACTGTTTGGGTCGGTCTTTCTGTCACGAACGCTGGAGCCAGGAACGAGGAGACACGGTAAATACACAAACTGAGAGTCTTTAATAATCCATCTAGGGAACATAGAACACAAGAAGACATTCATCTAGGGAACATAGAGCCTAAGACGACATTTAAAGACCGACCAACACTAACTGAAAGGACTGGGGCTTTTAAAGACGGGACAATCAAAGAACTAAGGAGACACACCTGGAGCAAATTAATACAATCAGACAGGGGAGAAACTGGGTCACAAGGAACACATGGGGAGCAAAAACTACAACAAAACAGTCCAGGGGCGTGACACACATATTGAAGTCTTATTCTACATGGCCTTATCCTACATCCCTAATCCTACCCAATACCTAAACTTAACAACTACCTTATTAACTATTAATAAGCAGCAAATTAGGAATTTATTGTAGTTAATAGTGAATAAGTGTTCCCTATTCTAAAGTGTTACCATATATATATATATATATATATATATATATATATATATATATATATATATATATATATAATTATTATTATTATTTATTGATTTATTTTTCCATCAGTTAAATGTCCTGTTACACTCTAAAATATGTCAGATTATATTAAAAAATAAATAAATAAATAAATAAATAAAAATTCTAAAAAATGCCATACTAAGTAGGACATTTTTAATATTATGGTAATGGAATATGATAAGCAACAGCTGGGGAATTGTTTTAAAAAAATGAGTTTGCACATTTGTTTCCATGGGTGAATAAATCTAAATCCACATATCACCTGTGAGAGCTTCAATAAAACTCTTTGGGGCCTTGTTCATATCAGGGAGAAGCAGTGAATAGCCTTGTCAGTTATCCCATAGGGCTCAGATAACAATGAAAGTCTCTGAAGAACCACAGTTTATGTCAGAGGTCAGACTGTCTGCCATAATTTAGCTGTGCCGTTGCCAAGAGCTGTCACAAACGGCTGTTTATGCAACACTTCTTCCCTTCCGCCACAGCCCTCAAATCTAATTCCGGCTCGTGTCCAATTCAGGATGACTGACATGTGGAGATTGAAGCTGGAGTGGCTGTAGCTTGAGTCCTTTCAGCCTGGGTAATTAGTGTCCCTCCACTGGCCATGCTCTCCTTGATTTATGTTTGGCGCCGGAAAGCTGACAATGTCCGCCATCCATCGACATGATTCAGACAGTGGGGTGGTCTGGATTTTTAGAGTCGGAGTAAAGCCCACTATGCATCGTACGATTTTTTGGAATCCTTTAAAATAGTACCCTGGAAGATTGTACGATGTGATCTCAAGGAGATAGACAAGGCAGATATGTGATGTGACTGTACGATAAAGTGTAGCTAAAACATTTAGCCACGATTCATTGACAGCCGGTCGCAGACTGGATTGGACAAGTTCAAGGCAGCAGTCCAAAATCGAATGAACCATACAGGCAAAAGTTCATTTTAAAAATGAACAAATTAGCATCAAAGAATATGAATTTAGGTGTATGTAAAAAGTGAGTGTGGGAGTTTTTTGAACAGTCAGGCATAACATGATGTGGCACTTTTTGTTCAGTACGAGATGCCATTCTATTGGTTCTTCTGCGGATGCAAGCAGTAAGGGCTGTCACACTGTAGGTGTGTGAATATTTTCTGACACTGCCAGAACTTTTTTGGATGCCAAGATTTATCGCAAAGAGTGTGGGGAGGGTCCCCCCATGCTGCTGGTGTTTTAAAAAACATGGCATTCCCACTGAAATCAATTAGAAAAACACGCTAGCCTCTGAAAAAATAAATAAATAAATAAATAAAAATACTTTGGTGGACACATAGCCTAAGAATTCAACAAATTTGTTGTGGCCAAAACCATGCAGTTTGCACTGGGCTTAAAACAGCTGTCGTTCTTTATTCCATCAGATTCACAATTGCAAAAAGCATGTTTTAGTAACGTCACGCCTCCAATATTTACAAAAAAGAAAGCCTCCTGAAGGTACACAAGTCATGCATATTGGTTTATGGAGCCTGACATTGCCAGCTTTGATCTAATCTGTGGAGCAAAGCAGCCGCTCGGTCTCGCGTTCACAAATGAACAGGGTGCTGCTCTGATGTCACAGCAATGTCACTGCTTCCAGTCTCTCTGTTGTTAAAAAAAAATCACCTCAATCTCTACAACCAAAATCATTTTGATTCGACCCAGATAGCTGAACACAACATGGCCCCAACCGTAATGGGGTGCGCAAAGCTCCAATCTTCTCCCGGCTGCGGAAATTTGCAAATTAATTCAAATAGGGCCGTTGGGAGAATCAGACACGTCGGCTCAGCTGAGCCCTATGTTTTCAAGCAGATGAACACGGAGAAGCAGTTGTCCTTGACGAAGGCGAATCACATGCGCCACCACTGGCAAAATGATAGATTGCAATGTTTCCACAGCATCTGTTGCATACTGGTGTGTATTATACCCTGTGAAAGTGTGGCAGAGGGGGGCTTGGCCGAATGCTGCCATCACCCAAAACAACAAGCACTCCAAATCGAGATTGATCCCCCACTCCATTGCCATGACACCAGGACTAATACTCTCTTTTGTTTTGCCATGGTTCTCTGCCAAAACAAGCCCCTGGCACAGCTGGTATGTATGTGTGCCAGGAGACTGGCACCTTTTGTCCGGTGGAGAGAGAAGGCTGTGAATAAAATAAAACAAAAGTGCCTTTTAGCTCACCTGTGATCAGTAGTTACAGTCACATATAACCAGATGTTGCATGAATTGGCTGATTTGTTGTTTTGAAATTGGTTGCGATTGAGAGGCACAATCATCGAAACATTAATTTATAAATTAATCTTTGGTCAGTTTGTACAGCAGAATAAAAGCACTACGCTGGTGGGTCAGTTCTTTTTCGACTAGATTTGTACTGGATCAAGCTTGATCCTTATTCAGTGTCTTCAGAATTAGATCCAGACCTCATTCACCTTTACCAAACACTTTCTTTAGCTGCTTTTAAGAGTTTTGACCAATTTTGGACAATCCATCAACACAAATCTTTTTTTCAGTTTATCAATATTTTGGGGCTGTTTTAATAGCAGAGCCCTTTTTAGGTTATACCATCTGTTTTTGGCTTAAGGTCGGGACTCAGGAAAACACATTTTCTTGTTTTTCCATCCATTTTTTTTTTAGTTGACTGACTCATTGTCTTGTTGCATCACTCAACCTCTCCAAAGCTTGAATTTATGAAATACTGTCCTGAAATTCTCCTGTAAAATGCCTTGACACACTCTTGAATTAATTGTTCTTTCAGTGATTACAACATTTCCAGACCATGAGTCAGCAAAGCAGCATTAAACAATAATGCTCCTGCTACCATGCTTCACATTTGGGAAAAGTTTTTTTTTTTTTTTTCTTTCTTTCTTCTAAATAACTAATTAATAAACTAAATAATAACTAAATAATAAACTAATTAATAAACTAAATGGTTTATTTTATTTTATTTTATTTTATTTTATTTTATTTTATTTTATTTTATTTTATTTGTTATGGAACATCCAAGTCCTCTTGAGAAAACATGAGACATGTCTCAGTAAGTTTTTTTATTGGCAACAGAGGTTTCTTACATGATGTCCTTTCATGAAAACCATTGTTCAGTGTTTTTATGATAGCAGACATATGAATAAAGACTTTCACAGAGTTTTCTTCAGGTCTTTTCCTCAAGATCTTACCCTTGGGTTCTTTCTTTTAGATGAAGATCAAACCAAATCAGATTGATTGATTGATTGATTGATTGATTGATGAAATAATTGTCTGAAATATGCTGCAACATTTATGCAAGTAATGTCAAGCAAGCAAAGTGCACACATTTGGATTCATGCCAAATGAGAGAGGAATGTGAGCCCAAGTTATATATTCATACAGAATATGTTAAATAAATCAGATTAGGCTTGGCTTTTAATAGATGTTGTTTATAATGACTAGAATTCACTATAATTTATGTTTGTTTTATACTTACATTTTACGTTCCTGTTCTATTCTGAATATCGGTACATTTAAATGATTTGTTGGGTGTGAAGGAAACCAAAATGCATTTATGTTGTTTATAATGTTTGTAAAAGTTTCATTTTAATTACTGATAATTTCTAAATGTTATCATAAAATATGACTTATACACCAATGTGACTTATCTGCCTGTGTGTGTGTGCACACATGCTTTTTTCCCCTCTCAACAATGTAACTTTGACCCGGTGTAACTTACAGTCAAGTGTTACTTAATTTCTTGAAAATATGGTAATTAAACCATAAATTGCCATACATTTGGCCAGGTGTTTTGGGTGGCTGCAGGGACAAAGCTAGGTGGTTGCTAGCATGATAGCTATTGTAAATGTTCTGGCTGCTTGATGTAGCTTAGGTGTCTCCTTCAATTTCAGTCTTGGAGATTTTGATCACCCATTTGTGACCCTGGACCACAAAACGGGTCCATTTTTTTTTTAAAATTGAGATTTATACATCACCTGAAAGCTGAATAAATAAGCTTTCCATTGATGCATGGTTTGTTAGGACAATATTTGGCCGAGATACAACTATTTGAAAATATGGAATCTGAGGGTGCAAAAAAATCTAAATATTGAGAAAATTGCCTTTAATGTTGTCCAAATGAAGTTCTTAGCAATGCATATTACTAAACAAAAAGTACATTTTGATATATTTATGGTAGGAAATTGTAAACATGATCTTTACTTAATATCCTAATGATTTCTGACATAAAAGAAAAATAAATAATGTTGACCCATACAATGCATTTTTTGGCTATTGCTACAAATATACCTGTGCTACTTATGACTGGTTTTGTGGTCCATTTTGTGGTCACATTTTATTAGAAGCCTGATTATTTGGAAGACAAATAGCACACCTCTTCATCAAGCCAGTTTGAGGTAAGATTATTTTCCATAATCTTTCCCAGGATGAGTTAATGACACTAATGGTTAGCGATTTATTAAGAATACAATATTGTGTTCCTGTACCAACTGGTAGTATATCTACCAATGCCATAGCTGTGCATACTTATTTATTATTTATGAGTCCACATTAATAATATTTACACAATTATACAAAGTAATAAAGCTGTTAAATATAGCATATATCATAACATAATGTTTTTATTTATTTATTTATTTATTTATTTTTTATGGCAGTCATGTATTCTTATAAAATCAGCCAGTCCAAGTTTTAACAAACTCTGTCATATAATACAGACATTGTCTTGTATAATGCTGTTTTAAGTATCTCTCCTAACGCTTACAGACTCATATTCTGTATCTGGACCCAGTGCATCTGGCACTCATCTGTACATTTTGTTAATAGATCCTCTGGGCCCACTGTCATAATATGCTGGAATGTGAGATAGTAAAAATTGATGGTGCAAGACGTGAGTTCTAGGATCCTGTCCATACCTTTCAGATACCCTTTCAAATCCCATCATGCTGTCTCCTGCTGCCCATTGATGTAGCAGACTATAGATGGTACGTTTAGCAACAGAATTCATCTGAAATGAAATGAGAGTTAGATTGATTTCTGTCAGATGTCTATACTAAGGCAGAAAAACAAGAAAGTTTGAGTTGAAGATTATTATTATTATTTATTTATTTATTTATTGTATTTATTTATTATTTGTTTTTTTGGCAATGCGGCTGTCTGTGTGTTATGTTTTATTCTATTTAGGCTGTCCATATCATTCTGTGTCTCCTCCATCTGTCAACACTGATTCATGACTCATACATTCACCTGCCCGGTCCTCCTCAGGGTATCTGACAGGGTGATAGGAGACATGAGGTGTACACAGGCCATAAAGCGGTCAAACGGATGCATAAATATGCGGCCAGGGTTAATATATCAAAAATAATACTGAAAAAAATATTTACACATATTTATCATTCAGTGTAATGAACTTTGATGTTTACATGTCATGTTTCATGTGAATGTGTGTAAATGCAGAATAGAATAGAATAGAATAGAATAGAATACAAAAAATGTTTTAACATTTAATAGTTTAGTTAATTAATAGATAAGAGTTTTTTTTAGATAAAGTGTCTTATGCTCATCAAAGCTGCATTTATTTGATGAAAAATACAGTAAAAATAGTGATATTGTGAATTATTATTACTATTTAAAATAATATTTTTTTCTATTTTAATATACTTTAAAATATTTTTTATTTCTGTGATGCATAGTTGAATTTTCAGCTGCCATTACTCCAGTCTTCAGTGCCACATGATCCTTCAAAAATCATTTTAATATGCTGATTTATTATCAATATTGGAATCAGTTGTGCTGCTTATTGGTTGATTGCTTGATTGATTGATTTATAACATATCCTTGCTGAATAAAATTAATACCTTTTTAATAATATTGTTTTAATAATATTAATATTGTTACAAGAGATTTCGGTAACACTTTACAATAAGGTGTCATTTGTTAACATTAGTTAATGTATTAACTAACATGAACAATCAATGAACAATACATTTATTACAATATTTATTCATCTGTGTTAACGTTAGTTAATAAAATATAGTCGTTCCTTGTTAGTTCATTTTAGTTCACAGTGCATTAACTAATGTTAACAAACACAATTTGTGATTTTAATAATGCATTAGTAAATGCTGAAATTAACATGAACTAAGATTAATAAATGCTGTAGAAGTATTGTTCATTCTTAATTCTTGTTAACTAATGTTGTTAAATAAGAAATAATGTGAATATATGCATTTTAATGAGTTTGAAAGACAAAAGCCTTCCAAAGACATAATAATAAATGGTTAAAAAAAAAAAAAAAAAAAAACCTATGGAGTGATAATTCAAATAAAAATGAATGTGTTCATCAGTAGTTGATGCAATGTTGAAACCCGTCTTAAATCTGAAATGATTTTTGTAAATCCAGATGCCAAATGCTGTGTCGCCACCTGACTAATGACTAGTCTATGTGTGAATGTCCACAAAACTGGACTTTCTGAATGTAGACTATTTTAGAAAGGAAAATTTAAAAGATGAAAAAAGAGAAATTAGGGAGAATCAATGAATTATGAGTAATTTATTGCTATTGTGTGAATAATATATAATCATGTAATCCATAAAAAAAGTAACTGTAGACTGATTACGAGTATTTTAAAATGTAACTTACTCTAATTACAAGTACTTAATTTTTGGAATCTGATTACGTAATCCAGATTACATGTAATCAGTTACTACCCAGCTCAGTATTAGGGGTGTCACGATATACCGGTATTGACGATAACTGTGATATTCAAAGCATCAATTATCGATATCGTGTTAATTTAGTGTGTGCCAATATACCGGTATTGGCGATAACCGCAATATTTAAAATGAACAGGACTCTTATGATAACACGACATGTAAATACTCCAGCGCCAGTACCTGGCTGACCTCCAGGTGGCAGTATTGTGCCTTAACAAGAAGACGACGCAGCTCAAGCAGCTACTCTGAGAAGAGCCATGTTCAGTTATACAGAGTAAGTTGCAATTATTTTATTAGTCATAGAATGGGAAATTGTACATGAACCTGTTAACAGAGGTTTTCTGTGTTCATATATTTAAGAAAAGGGTGATTATTTTAATAAGTACCCCGTTTTCTTTACTCATTTTATTTTTGTATTTGCAATCAATACGGCCTGTGTGTAGAAGCACTTTATTTCTTTGTTCAAATCTGTTAACAGTTACACGATTAAAACTGATCTTGAAAAACTGAGCGACCACATTGCTACATTAAGCAAATGTTAAGTTGGTCGCAGTGCCATGAACTTAATGCCTCATCTGCGCACATTAAAACTGAATTAGCAGCGCTCTTACTGCATGACTTCAGTGGCGCCGGCGCAACTATAGGTTAAAGAGCTTAAAATACAGGTACCCAAGTTAACAGGTTAAAGTATCAGTTTGGATGTTAATATGGCAACACGTTACAATAAGGTTCATTAGTTAACATTAGTTCATTACATTAGTTAACATGAAATAAGAATGAACAATACTTCTACAGTATTTATTAATCTTAGTTCATGTTAATTTCAGCATTTACTAATGCATTATTAAAATCACAAGTTGTGTTTGTAAACATTAATGCACTAAGAACTAAGATGAACAATGAACTACTGTATTTTTATTAACTAACATTAACAAAGATTAATAAATTGTGTAATAAATGTATTGTTCATTGTTTGTTCATAATACATTAACTAATGTTAACAAATGACAGCTTATTGTAAAGTGTTACCATTAATATTTATTCATCATACTGTTGAACTCGACAGTATTTTCTCTCGTTATTTCATAGGAGCTCCAAAGAAGACAGAGAAAGCCAGAGTCTTGTGCCCTGTGTTTATCAGTATCTTTATGTTCATTGGGTGAAAAAGAAAAACTCAATAAACAAAGTAAAAAATTATTTGACTGATACCCACCCCCCCCTATAGAAACTATAGGTTTCTATAGATATCGCAATATATCGATATCGTGAATTCTTTTGGCCACAATAACCGTGATATGAAAAATCTAATATCGTGACAGCCCTACTCTGTATATATATATTAATTACAGGTTCCAAAAAAATATTAGGCAGCACAAGTGGAGAATTTTAATGTACTCTTATATTGCAAAAATATAATGGTGACCAAATTATGACCAAACTTCCTTTTTTTTATTTTATTTAATTTTTTTGAGATGTTAAATATTGCTTTGAGGTAAAAACAGCTTATATTCTCTAGTTAGAATCAAATAGAAATAGATTAAAAATATATACAAAACAACACAGTTCAGCGGTCCAGTTTCTTGTTGACTCACTGTGAGCGGTCATTTGTATTTGAGCGACCACCTGGCAGTGTTTTAGCTAACCTCCATGTGGTACCTAGTTCTCAATCTCAGTTTGTGTGATAAAGGAGGCCGGGGTCACTCTAACATTACAGCCTCATTAACTGAATGCACACTCTCTTTATAGGTCTTCCCGCCACCAAAAGCAAATCAAACGGTGCATCTACAATGAGCTAACGCAACACCTAGAATGAATCAGCCACGTAATTTATCCCCTGCTGAAGCAATTTAGCCTTGCCAGTTATAGTTGAATTGTGCCTTTTCTCTTCCCAATGTTATCAGCCAGCAAATTCCTTTCCGTGTGTTTTCTCTATGCATGCAAATGTGTTCAATCATTTTTCAATGAGATGGCAATCACAACTGTGATAGACAGAGAATCATAAACACCTGAAGCTAACAACTTTGTAACAACATGGACTAATGATGACAAATTTTTCCAAATTATTTTATCTCTGAATTTACAAGACCTGTCTAGAGCTTATTTAATTTTTGACCTTGACTTAAGGCGTAATTTCAAGTCTACTTTATCTGGCTAAGACCCACTTAATTAGACAGTGAGAGCCTGTCTAACCAGTATGATAAACCACAGTTTATTTTGTTTTGATGTGCCATTTATAGGTGGGTTCATCTGAGAAAAATCTAATCTAAGTATGGAAAAATCTAATAATTGGCGTTGCACTATAAATAATTGTGCTCAAAATTGCTCAAAAAAAAATAAAAAATAAAAAATTAAATAAATAAAAATAAAACAAAATAAAATTATATATATATATATATATATATATATATATATATATATATATATATATATATATATATATATATATAATTTTTTTTTTAAATTGTTATTTATTTATTTTTTCAGCAGTCATTTTTTAGCATATAGAGCAGTCATTACCGAAAAATATTTGACCACATGAGTGCCACTATTCATCTGGGCAATCGGTCTAGAACTGGTGATTACAGACAGTGCTCGGTATTTTCTGTGCAATATGGATCAAATATTAGTGAATGTGTGCAGCCTGGGTGTGCCATCTAAGACAACTGCAGGGAGTGATTTCTGCTTTAGTGTGAGGGCAGAGATGCTGGTCAGCATATACAGAGGATGTTCTCTTGGCACACATATTCTCTCTAAGGAAGCCTGGTCATTCCACACACCTCCCGCCATCCAAGTCCTTTGTGATCTTGTGCCCCATCTGAGTGGGATATAAAGAGCTGTGGGGATAATTGACCATTTTGAATGAACAAATTTATGGGCTGTAAACGCTCATGGTTGAAAGCATTTACAGGCGAACCCGCCCGACTATCTGTTGTGTGGAGACTAGACAGCTCAGCTGTGGCAAAACTTCTTGAGCAATTCCAAACCATGCCATTTGCAGTTTTTATGGTGCAATCATTTAAATGTCCTTCTCAGTAACTTGAGAGGCCATGAGAGAAATGAAAATATGCATGTGTGCCACAAAGTTGGGCAATTTCATTATAAAGCTGTTTAAACAATGCTAAGAATTTTTGTCTGTTTTGTCTGTTTACAGAAATTGCATTCCAAAACCATCCCACTTTAAAAATAATCGAGTTATATAAGAATACTCTGGTATATTTAAAAAAAATAACATAATTTTCTGAAATAAGTGGATTTAGCGGCAGTCATTTAACACTAAAAGACCCTTTTGTCCCTTGAAAAGGTCCTTTAATCATTTAAAAAGCGCATTGAATCTTGTCAGAGCTAAAATGTTCTGCATAATAATCTATAATAAGCACCTTTACATATAACAAATGGGTCACATTGTCAAGATAAGGATTTTACAGAATGCTTTGCAACCATGTAGAGCTCTCCTGAAATTAAACAAACAAAATAAATTTAAAAAAAAAAAAAAAAAAAAAAAAAAAACCTTTTCAGAAGCTTGCCAAACAGATTGGCTTACCTATATAACGTCAAGGAAATCTCTGCAAATGCTTTGTGACAGGTATGATTTTTAGTATCTATAAGAATTGCGTGCAGTGCAAATTAAGTTTATTTAAAAGACAATCTTGTGTTTTGAACTAGTTCTGATTAAGGAAACTATGTTGATGTGATGTTGTTTGATGTGAATAGGCGAATGGAAACAAAGCTCAAGGAAACCATTACTTGAAACCACAGATTTTCAGAGTTTAATTGCAGCCATTTTCAGGGTCATTGTGACTGATCGACTCTAAGTGTTTGCTTCAATGAGTGTCAAAGGGGATATGATCACACATTGAGGGAATTAAGACATTAGATAAGCGAGGGGTCTAAATGAGGATAAATGGCCAATAAAATCTGTGTCCTTGGCCATCTGGTAAGTCATCAATTCTCCCTTAGATTGCCACTATGGTGGTACTTGTTGTAGGCTTTGTTGAATCATTTCTCTCAGCCTCATTTGGAACAAGTAGGGTGGAGAAACAGCATTTAAGAGTATGGTTTTGGAGAGTAAGGACACAACAGCTCTGCAGCATATGAATAATACCTCATTTTGATAAATTTCGAAGCCAACTTTGCATTTAACCTTCACAATGAAGGCAATCCCAAACTGTATTTCTAAGAGTTTAGTTTCAAAAATCCAAGATGGCAGAGAATTTTGGAAAAATGTTACAACTTTTGTTTACCACTTCAGAAGGATATGCAGAGCGGCAGGTGCTACACACAGACACAAACACACAATGCTTACCCATTTTTTTTAATACCTGTCAAACTCTATAAGAATCACGTGAGTTGGGCCTCCAATGTAAAACGCTATACGTGGGCCACCTACTGTATACTGTATGTAGAGCGTTCCAGATCTATCACTTACAATGATCCATCTCAGTTCGAGCTCTGCCAACCAAGCAGATTTTTCATGACTGTCCTCTTTCTGACCCTTTTGAAACAAGTTGTTTTTGCTGATGTGCCTTTAAAAATGTAAACACTCTCTTCACATGTAAAATAAATTGACAAGAGCACTTTGCTGTGTTTACATACGAGTTGTGGGTTTGATGTCAGGTTCAATATAGTCTGCACTTCCTTTAATAACAGCTACTGCAAAGCCTGCATTACATTCATAAAACAGATTCACATAACAATCCACTCTGAAATGTGCTGCTCAAAAGGACATCCTTTCTTAATGATGGGATAGGGTAGGTCAAGTAGAATTATAACGGAATACATTTGTAACACTGTCAAAGTATAAAATGTGTTAGTATTTCTCGCTTAAATGTAGGCCTAATATCTAATTGTGTATTTAAAATAAGTGTTACAGTACACCTATAATTGACACAAGGTTACCAAAGGTAATTAAAGTGCTTAATGTTTTCAATCATTAATTGTTGAAAATACGGTTTACATATATCTACAAATTTGACACTGGCTTAATTAGTAGACAGATAAAGGTTCATAAGCAAGCAATCAAGCAAGCACACAAACAAACAAACAAACAAACAAACAAACAAACAAACAAACAAACAAACAAACAAAAAAACAAATAAGTAAATACATAAATACAGCTTTCCTGTAGCTCAAATAGTAGAGCATGGCGCTAGCAATGCCAAGGTCAAGGGTTCATTTCCCAGGGAAAGTAAGAGTAGATAAAATGTAAAACTGTAACTTGAATGCAATGTAAGTCGCTTTGGATAAAAGCGTCTGCTAAATGCATAAATGTAAATGTAAATAAATAAATAAATAAACAACTTAAACATTAGAACATTGCCTAAATGTAAATGTTAATTCTGGTCAGCATTTCTGCAGTAAAACAGTAAAAATTACACTGTTGCTTGATCTACACTACTTCAAAAGAATATGCAGAGTTGTAGGTGCTACACACAACCACACACAGCACAATGTTTGGTGGATTTTATTTTATTTTATTTTATTTTATTTTATTTTATTATTTTTTTATAGATATTCTTGCAGCAGTTTGAGTGTTTAAAATTGCAATATGTTTTCACAGTACATCAAAGTCTTTTGTCTCCAAAAATCAAGGAAATCATTTCTCAAATGAAAATTTAAAGTCCTGTTCTAAAGGTTAATATATACACTTTCCCTCAATGAAATTGGTGATGAAGTTGGTGAGCAATATGTCCTGTCAGAAAAAAAGGATTGCTTCCTGAAATCAATTTATTGTGAAAACTTCAAAAGAGCCATCACAGCATCACATCTCACTGAGACTCAAGTTTCCCTCTGGCATTTAACCAACATTATCCGAGTGTTTTAACAAATGATTCACCGTCTTAGCAATTGTGGTTGATAATCACTAAGTGGAAAGAAAGCTCAAGAGTGTTCTCTAAAATCTGGCACTTTCAGCAGTGTTAGGCCATGAAATATTAACAAGCTCTAATGCAGCATATTTTAAAACTTGATATTGTTAGACAGAGAGCACTACTTTTGAATGAACTACAGTGAACTGAAATGTTTTGACAAATTGCACATGTGGGTCAAAAAAGATTCTGGTGAAGAAAAAAAAAGAGAAAAAAAAAACAGATTGTGATGATAATTGTATTATTTTAATAGTTTATTTTAATTTTAATTTTGAGATTTTTTTATTATAATTTTGTATATTTTCATATATAGAGCTGAGTAATAATTTTATTATTTTAAATCCTAAATTAGTTGAAACCAAAGCAAAAATTAAAAAAAAAAATTAAAAAAAAGGTTTTAATATAAATGCATACATTTCGCATGAGATACTAAGAACAAATTGTGTAAATTGTGCTATACATTTTCATTTATAGTGTATAAACAGTTGTACCGAAAGGGAAATTATCAGAATGTGACGTTATCATCTGATATGATGTAATACAATACTTTACTCATTTTAGCACTCATTTGAAAAAAAAATAAAAATAAATAAAAATAAAGTGATTACTATGAATCTTGAAACTGGTCTGGACACGATGGTTTGTGATATATTTTGTTGTATCATGATACATATTGATGTAAAATATTGAGGTGAATAACATATAATATACTAAATACTGTTAAATGGTTAAAATAAAATTTACTTTTTTATTTAAATTTATTGGTATGGCACATTTTATTTACAATAAACATAAGCTTCTGAAACTTTGTTTTGCCCAGTTTTGAGTTTTGTAACCACATGTCCCTGATTTTTGGATGACAATAACTGTTATTTGGAACAGGTTGTTTGTCAAATTAGTTATTTATTGTCACAAATAAATTAGTATAACTAAGCATTTAATAAAATCTCATCTAGGGCGCCAACAAAGTCTAAGCCATCCCTACATTTAGGGGAATCTACTTAAGTCTGCCTACTGCTGCTTACAGTTGTCTTTGCACATTAAACTGTCACTGCAGAAGTTATTTTAACACACAGAAAATGCATGCTTCCCGAATGAAACAACAAATAACTCCATTAAGTCTGAGCTATGAAAGAGCAACCTCTGGGCAATAAAATTTTCCTCTGAGAGCTGACTTTCTTAACAGTGGAAACACCAAGTACTGTACCAAGTAAGCACACTCACACACCGGGCAAAAGAACGGAAAACGTGTGTATTTGTGCGTCGCCTGGGGCTTCAACCAGCAGTCCTCTGATAAACAACCTGGTCCCACCGGTGCTTTTAACACTTCAGTGAATACGAGACGAATGTATGGTTGGAACACAGTTGGAATGGTTTGAAAGCCATTCTAGAAGAATAAACGAATACAAGAATACATGAAATACCTCTGGAAAAGTGTGGGAACTTGCTATGAACATCGTAATCATGTTAAAGTTCCTGCAGAATGGCTTCTGACATTCACTTTTATGTGAATACCGGTGTTAAAATTATTAGCGTTACAGAGCTACACGATAAGCTTATGAGATAAGCTATGTAAATGTACTTTGATACATAATTAAATTAAAACTTTTTCACATTATCTACTTTTACCCGACATCGCACTTTTACAAATGCTAAGCTCCAACTCCAATTTAAGACTCTAAAACTAGCTGAGTTTACATTTATTATATTTGCCGGCCTCTTATAGATAAGGTTTTCATATAGGGATATTTCTTCAGCTAGCACTTTCATGTCCCACGGGGTGATTTATTATTTATTTATTTTTTTCTTTTCTTTCTTTTTCTTTCTTTCTTTCTTTCTTTCTTTCTTTCTTTCTTTCTTTCTTTCTTTCTTTCTCTCTTTCTTTATTTCTTTCTTTCTCTTTCTTTCTTATTTATTTATGTTTCCATTAATGGTTAAACTGTGAAAACAACAGAGGAGAAAAAAATCATATTTGAACATTCTTTTATATTATTATACCATTTCCTATCAAGCTGTAATTGTATTTACATAAATTGCACAACTGTTTAAAATAATTTAGTAATTGCACTTAATTACTAAAATATTATTAAGGAGAATGTGTACTATGGTTTATAGATACTTCTACTATTACTAAAGTACTGTACATTTCCAAATACTGTACATTTCCTTTTTTTTTTTTTTTTCCTATTCTATCTCCTTTTCATTCTTTTTAATTATTATAAAAAAAAAATAAATAAATAAAAAAAAAAAAAAAAAAAAAGTGCTGCTGTGTGTACTATGTTCGACTAGGAAACCGGAACTTGTCACAGCACTTAAATATTGTTGCTCTTTTTTATTTTTTTTATTTTTTTGGTTTGTTTGCTTCTATTATCCTCATTTGTAAGCCACTTTAGATAAAAGTGTCTGCTAAATGATTAACTGTAAATATAATACAGACCTTCAAAATACAAAGCACTTTTTTTTTTTTCACAGAAATGGCTTTTTGTCCATCTTACTGGGCTAAAAAGGCAATCAAATTACACTCCTGGCTGAACTTATAACCAATGACATTCATTTCAGTAAAAAAACAAAAAAAACAAAAGAAAAACTGTAATTTGCCACAGCTATGATCATGTGTCTCTTTGAAGACACATTTCATCGGTCACCTCAACACAGTCTTTGACCTTAAACAATGTATTTTAATTAGAACCATCACTGAAGACAGGCAAAACCTTCAGCGTGAACACAAACGACGATCAGTCTATAAACAACTATTGTATATTCAAATGTCAAACAGCCATATAATCAGCTGCATCTGAAGTTGAACTATTTCAGGATATTGTTATGACAGAGTATTAAGGGAATTATGATTAAACAGTTTCTTTACCAAGTTTGTGAACCAAATGAGATGAAAAAGTATGTTATGTGGTCTCCAGGTAAAATAATATCATAATGTAAATCATAATTTTAACATAATGTTTGAAATAATCAGTTCAAATCAAAGTCTCATTCTATGGCATTAGTAGTGGACATGTTCTTTTGGATTTGTAGTCAATAAATTATCAGTAAGAACCACAAGTGTTGCTTTAATTTATCCACAATCACTCACAGATCATCGTTTCAAGTTAATTTTTGGTTTGGATGTAACTGAAAGTGTTCTATAACGAGTGAGGCTTTTTGACCCATTCAAACTGATTTTCTGACCTGTTGCAAGCAATAGAGGTGGTAATCAGCCTTGACAGAGTAATCAGCCAATCAAAATGATGAAGAGAACATGATTGGCGGGTATTATCACATTGACAGGGTAATGAGCTAATCACATTGTGATCGAGACATTGCCTTTCCTAAAGATACATTTGCTTTTCACATGCTACACTTTAGGATCTCAGTGAGAACAAGATGAGATCAAAGGAGGCTACAAATTGGTGCCTAGTAATTTCTCTCTAACCTCTGAATGTGCTAGCTTTGAAATCAGCATTAGAGAGACATAGAGGTCCACCACAGAATGCATGAAAATTTTAAATGTGATGGAATTCCCAATGGTTATCAGGATGGTTCAGGAAAAAGTGACAGTTAGTGACAGTTCAGAAATGAAATGTCCAGTGATAGGTGTTAAAATATTGCATGATCACATTTGAAAATAACACACATCAACACTAAAATCGATAGTATTAAAAATGTTTCACAAGACTCATACCATGCAGCGCTGTATGAGGTGTGCTAATAAGCAAGTTTACAGCATTAGAAAAGCCATGCAAATGGAGCTGATAATGTACTGCAAATTTCAAAATGTATTAGTTTACAATTATGTGCCATGATAAAAGTGTTTTATGGTCATAATGCAGTATTGTGCATTTAACCAAAAATATTATTTGATAGTCTGTAATCATAATTTGTGTGAAAAGGTATAAAATTGTTAGCAATTTTAATTGCAACTCTTATCAACTGGAAATTGCCGTGAATTGTATGCATGCATGCATGTATTCGATCTGTACTGTATGTCACTTTTTTGTGTGTGAAAAGTCTCTTTTTAAACCAGCTTAATCTGATTTGCTGGTCTTATCTGGTTTAAGATGGTTTCTTAGCCTGGTGAAGCTGGTGTTTAGTGTTTAGTGCCGCAAACCTTTTTAAAATGAGTCAACAGACCAGCCTGACCAAGTTTGGAGAACAAAATACCAGCTGTGAAATGAGCTTGAAAAGTGTGTAGGGAGAAATCTAATATATAGGACCAAAAATGTCCATAACATTGCCCCAAAACATCTAATAGATGCTGTTCTGTTAAATAATTAACAATGTGGTTTTTTTGTGTATGCAAATGTTAGTAAAATCATTGTTCTCTTTCAGATTGTTCTTCAAAGGGAAAGTCATGTGACCGTGGGCCTGCTGGATATTATCCTGAGTTCGCCTGGAGTTTAACATCAGCGGAGGACTCCTGGGCGAAAGACCAGACGATGGCAAAGACAAAAGCAAGTTCCCAGGGGTGGGAGGAAGGTAAAGAGCTTTCGTTTTACAATGTAAAAGATGCTTTTTCAACAAAACAATGTGCTTCAGATAGTAACGTAATTTAATTGGTTTTATTCAAGTCAAGAACAGTAAAAATTTAAAAAGAATGAATTAGCCAGACTATATCTGGTTTCAAATTATTAGAAATAGCTCCATATGGTATTGCCTGCACGACTGTCTTTTAATAGTGTAGTAACGCAAAGTTAAATGAGTGCTACCACCTTTATCCAGAGCTATATTTGAGGCAATTTTCATTGTTAGACACAGCTGATAAATAAATAAATTATGAGAAGAAGAAGAAGAAAAAAAAGTTCATTGAGGCATTCATTAAGCCTCTCATCTCCACAAAAAGGAAACTAAAATGTTTACCATAACAACTTTTGCAGCCCTCTACTTCACAAGCTGTGAACCATATAAATTTAACTGGGCATAGAGGTATGATGTGGATGTGGTTGTGCAAAACACCGAACAGAATGAAGAACTTTACCATGTGAATAATCATCATCTTTTCTCAAGGAGGAATAGCTGAAACGAGGCTGAATGGAAATTATATTTAACAGACAGAACGAAAGAGAAATTGAACGGGGAGAGAAGTTTAGAAAGTCTCATTATATAATCAGGTTGCGGAGAAGGTTGGAAAATTACGAACTCTTCAGGCGCACCTCATGCACTTGAAAGACAAATGCAGCAGTTCCACATGCTGTTCAATCACTCACTACTAGGCTCTGTGTGTTCTCTTGTTCTTTTCACACAACAACGCGGCAGGAATCCAACATATTATAAAATGATCATAATCATACTTTGCAAAACAGAAATCCCAATATAGTTCGACCAAAGGGAAGTCTCTCTTTGTAAACAAAACACTTGGACATTATTTTGCAATTGACAGGCTTTGAAAAAGAAAGGAATAAACCAAACAGACAAGTGCTTGTGAGATGAGACTAAACAGAGTATGTAGTGATATAGATATTGTATATTCATAACATTTTTTTTTTCTGCAGGCTGGTCTGAATATTTGTTCACAGATGTTATAAATATCCTATTACTTCTTAAATTATGGTAATTAAACTGTTTTAAACAAATATAAAGTAAACATTATTATTATTTTTAATGTGTGAATATTTTGTTGTGTCAATACATTTTGTGTAGCAATATCTGTTTTGTCATTTATGCAAAAAGTGTCAGCATATTATTGTGTGTATTTAGAATACAAAACAAATGTAATCTTTGAAAATGAGCTTTTTGCAAAAAGGTACTTCACAGTTTTTCCAAACTTCCAAGATGCCATTTATACCTCCGTTACAAAATGAATGATGATAATCCTGTTGAAAAAAACAGCATATGCTGGTTAGGTATGTTTTGAAGCATGGCTGCTAGTTTGAGCTGCTTTAAGCTGGTCTTTAGCTGGTCATGAGCTGGTTTAAGCTGGTCCTTAGCTGGTCATGTGCTGGTCCTAAGCAACTAGCTCCTGCTTAGGACCAGCACATGGCCAGCTTAAACCAGCTCATGACCAGCAAATGACCACCTAACCAGCATATGCTGTTTTTTTTTTTTTTGTTGTTGTTTTTTTTTCCAGCAGGGTAGAGATGAAAATTACATTTGTTCATGATGTTTCAGGGAAAACCAAATTCAGAGTTAAAAATAACAGAATTCTCCAGTGAATCGATTGTTGGACAACTAGTGTGTTTGAAAAGTGTTTCAAATGATTTCATCTTCTAAAAGTCTAAAAGGGTCCTTAGTTGAAGAAACCTTTTTATCACCATGAGTAATCACTTTACCTGACAAGAGGTAATTTATTTGTGCTACTATGTTCTTCAGAAAGACAAAGGGCTAAATATATTTTGAGATACACAACCTTCTGATACCTGCAGGAAAAGCTTTGATGCACTTGGTTGGAAAGGAAATGAAAACATACAGGCCAAATCATTCCTGCCCTCTTTCACTGCTTTCCAAGCAATGGACTTCTAGTGAATGATTGTGCTCACCTCCTCTCCATATGTCCTCAGGCATATGGGTTTATATGTGAAGGGAAATAGAGGATGAAAAGTTTGATGAATGCAGAGCGTGAAATGCCAGGGCTATTTACCTTTCTATTGGCTGCTGCACTTACATTCTTTGGAGACTTCTTGTAGTGCATGGCTGTCACCAGGGAAGGCTGAGCTCTGTGGGAAGGGGGTGGGTTTTTGGGAGGTCAGCGTAATGAGGCAAACTAAGGTAAGGTCACTGTAACTGGGAGGAAGTCAGGTATATTTGAAGGTTTAAAGCACTGAATTTATTTGTCTGGTATTTTTATGGCTCAATAAATTATTTGATATGGTTCCATATATATATATATATATACATATATATATATATATATATATATATATATATATATATATATATATATATATATATATATATATATATATATATATAACGTGAGAAACAATTTTTTTGCTAAATCCATTTTAGATAATGGTTATATATATATATATATATATATATATATATATATATATATATATATTTTTTTTTTTTTTCTGTACTGGATGTTCCCTTTTCTCTATTAGATGTTCCAAAAGGACGAAGTTGTATCATAAATCATGCAATTTAAATTTCTGTGCTTTTGGAGGAGAGCCTGAAATGGAAATGTCTTTATTGTTTTTTATTATTAGTAATACATTTTGTCTTTTATTTATTTATTTATTCATTCATTCATTCATTTCTGTTGTGTTTGTGGCCATACATATATTTTAAAGATATAAACAATTTTCATCTATTTTGAGATCACCAATGAGATTTCACTGTGGCCAGTACAGCTTGTTAGGGCCAAAATTTAGATTTACATGGAAGAGGTTGTATTGCTTGGCCCTTAATCGCATTGCACTTCATTAAGCTAACCTTAGAAGTGAGTAAACTAACCTTAAAATGTCACTACTGTATATAACCTTTTGTAAGGGTCCTTTAACCCTTGCACTTTTGGTGTTTGTCTGACATCAGAGATTTCTGAAGTAAAGCAAATGGTTCAAAACCCAAAGTACAAAAGTGAGGAACACTATCCATTTTTCTGACTTCTCTTCCGTCGTTGTTAACTAGCAACAGGGGAAAACAGCTGCTGCTTGGATAATGAAAACGTATTGTGGTTCTGACCCCAAAAAATACAGGTGTGAATAGACTCCAGCAGGGGGAGGGGAGCAATCAGCCTCTGGTTTGGATCCTGTTTGAGCCTTGAAATGTTGCTAAATTAACCATAATAGGTTCTCTATTCTATGCCTGATTAGCAATCCTAATAACAACATCTAATAACAAGTTAGGACCAGATTTATTATCAGAGCAAGCTGTCTTTTGGTGTTAAAATAGTACTGTCAGGATTTAGTACTGTCAGGCGTAGACACAGTTATTTTTGTGCTTGACCTTATTGAATATGCATTTGTAGGAGTTTCCCTTTCAGACGCTAAATTTATGTGAGGAGAATATTAAAATGAATCAGTCAACACACGGTAACAGGCGGTAATTTGCGCTGCTCTTGGTAGATTGCGCTGGTCATTATGGAAGTGATCTGGCTGCATTTGTTCTTTAATGTGCGCATTGTCAGTAAACCACACACAGAATTTTTCCCTTCCATCAGCACTTTTATGGAATTGTGCTCTAATGCTAATTTGCTGTGTTTAGTAAATCTGGCCTTTAGGCTTAGTTCACACTGCAGGCTAAAGTGGTCCAAATCTGACTTTTTTGCCCAAATGTGACCCATATCTGACTTTCTTATGACAGTCTGAAAAGCACAAATCCGATTTTTTCAAATCAGCCCCAGGCCACTTTCATATGTGGTCCTAAATCGGATACATATTCGATGTTTTGCAATGCGACTTCAGTCTGAATGGCCATGTAACATTTCATGCGATTTTTACATCATTGAAATGCGACAGACGTCACAATTCTGCGCTGGAGGAAATTGTGCTCTCCTTCTTCTTAATATTCTTCTTCTTATCACTCCATTATTTAGGCTCCGATTGCACATTAACTTAAAAATTGCTAAACACACGCTAACATGAGCAACATCCATTTTTATTCCCGCAAACACAGTGCGCTGCATCTGACGTCTGACATCTTCTTCTGCGCATGCGGGTCACTTCAGGGCCGTATACGGTTCACATGAGACTGATGGCAGTCACATTTAAATGACAATGTGAACAACAGCGCAAAAAAAACGTATTTCAGCAAAAAATCCTATCTGAGCATTAAGACCTGCAGTGTGAACTAAGTCTTAGTGTAATAACTCGGTACTGTCAAGGAGTCACAGTCACTTCAGTCATCATAGTCACCGCAGTCACCACAGTCAACGCAGTCTTCAGCACCCACGTTCACAAGATCACAATCACCTTGAGTTCTAATTCCCCACACCTGCTGCAGCTCATCAAGCTCCACTTTATCAGTGCTCACTCCACACACGCTCCTTGTCCGGTCTACCGTTCACATACCTGAACCAAGCCAGACCCCTTTGATGCTTACCTGTGATTCCCTACCTTAGACGTTCCTGTTTCTCCACCGCTCCTGCTGTTCCATGTGATTCCTGCAAGAAAGCAAAGAACTGATACTTCAAGCTAAGCCATCTGGATCTTGTCTGATTGTGCATTACTCACCTCTTGTGACCTCCTGATTCTCTCCTCTATCTCAGTCAATAAATACCCTTGTTTGACCACTTACCTCTGTGTCTCCTAGCCTCTGTCGTGACAGAAGACCGGACCACGACTGTAACATATGTCATGGAGCCCCGGCCTCTCGCGGCGGCTGACATGCTGGAGGAATTGGTCAATACCCTTCGAGCTACTCTAATGCCAGCTTCAGCCCCGGCACCTGCCTCTGTATGTCCCATGGCCATCCCTGCTTCCTACGCGGGTGACGCAGCTGGGTGTGGTGGCTTTCTGCTCCAGGTCTCTCTCTTCGTCGAGATGCAACCTCAGAAGTTCACCACCGAGTGATCGAAGGTAGCCTTTCTCATCTCCCTGTTAAGCGGTAAAGCATTGCTGTGGGCGAAGGCGATCTGGAACAACCAAAGTTTGATTATTAACTCCTATGAAGCTTTCTCCAACCATTTCAAGGAGGTCTTCGTTACTGCCGCTGGAAGGCTGTCTGTGCAAGACCAGCTCCTGCGGTTACGTCAAGGCAAATCCCCTATTGACGAATACACTCTGGAGTTCCACACGCTTGCAGCCACTAGCGGATGGAATGAGGCGGTGCTGCTGAGTGCTTTTCATTTGGGGCAGAAACCCAGTATTTGCACCCAGATGGCTATCTATGATGACAACGTGGGACTAGAAAGCTTCATGCAGTGCGCATCTCGCAACATCTTACTGCATGTTACGCAGACGAAGCCGCACACCAGCTAGCCTCACCCGCTTCTGGTTCTCCAGTATCAGAATCTATGCAAATGGACTCCGCTCGATTATCACGCACGGAGCGTCTCCGCCCTTGTTGACTTGGGCTCCTCGGGGAACTTTATATCTCAAGCCCACCTAACTCGACTCAACCTACCCCATAAGTGGCAGCCCCGGGAGCTCCGAGTCAAGACCATTCAGGGAAAGCCGCTTGGGCGTGGAAGCATTAATTATCGAGCTCCCCTTCTGATGTTGAGAGTAGGATGTCTGCACAAGGAAACCATCTCATTTCTGGTACTGGAGGGGACCACGGTGGATATCATCCTGGGATGCCCCTGGCTCAACCAACATTCTCCAGAAGTCAGATGAGATCCTTGTGAAGTTACTCGCTGGAGAGAGACCTGTTTCCAGAACTGTCTGTCCTCGATTCCCAAGCCGCTCAAATCCTCGCAGATCCAAGTGTGTTCCACCCTCGTCGAAAGCCCTGAGCCTCAGGTGAAGTGTACGATCCCATCTGACTACCAGGTGTTCCAGGATGTGTTCAGCAAGCAGGCAGCCACCCGTCTTCCACCGCATTGGCCATGGGACTGTGCCATCGACCTTCTACCTGGAGCAAAACTCCCCAAGGGTAGAGTTTACCCCTTGTCCATCCCGGAGTGCAAGGAAATGGAGGATTATATCAAGGAGGCTCTCCAACAAGGTTTCATCCAACCTTCCACATCACCTGCCGCCTCAAGCTGCTGCTTCGTGGGCAAAAAGGATGGAGGCTTGAGGCCATGTATTGACTACCGAGCCCTGAACTCACAGACGGTGAAGTTGCCGTATCCACTTCCTCTGGTCCCTGCTGCCCTCGAGGACCTCCATGGAGCCCGCATGATCTCCAAGCTGGACCTGCGGAGCGCGTATAACCTCGTTCGAATCCGGGAGCGCGATGAGTGGAAGACGGCCTTCGTCACACCATCAGGCCACTACGAGTCATGCCGTATGGCCTATCCAACTCACCGTCCGTCTTCCAATGCTTCATGAATGAGGTTTTTCGGGAGTTCCTCCATCAGCTCGTGATTGTCTACATCGACGACATCCTCATATACTCCCGGAACCTGGCCGAACATCGCCACCATGTAACGCAGGTCCTTCAGCAGCTCAGATAACACCATCTTTATCTGAAGTTGGAGAAATGTGAATTCCATCGCTCCACGGTACAGTTCCTCGGATGTAACATCAGTCCTGAAGGTATCCAGATGGACCAGAGGAAGGTGACTGCCATCCAGCAATGGCCACTTCCGCAGTCAGTGAAGGAACTGCAGCCCTTGGAGGTTCCAGCTGTGGACTACTGGTTCCGAGCGAGCGAGAGGGTATGGGACTCAGTGCATATCCATCTCCAGCGTGCAGTGCGGAGGCACAAGTTCTTTGCAGGCGTTCGTCGGTCAGACCCCCAGCAAATCCAGCCAGGCGATCGGGTCTGGCTATCGACCTGAGACCTCTGCCTCCAACTGTCATGCAAAAAGCTGAGTCCCCGCTACACGGGTCCCTTTCCTATACAGAGGCAGGTCAATGATGTCACATACCAGCTCCAGCTCCCGGCAAGGTACCGAATACACCCCACATTCCACGTCTCACTCCTGAAACCTTTCTCCCCTTCCACTACAGGACCCACCGAACACACCTCCTCCCCCAGAGTTCTTGGAGGAGGCCGCAGTCTATCAGGTCCGTGACATTCTGGACTCACGGCAACGGGGCGGCTGGCTCGAGTACCTAGTGGACTGGGAGGGATATGATCCGGAGGAAAGATCCTGGGTGGCCTGGGACAATATCCTTGACCCCCTTACTTCTGGAGGAGTTCCATCGTAACCACCTGAATCGTCCCGCACGCAGAGGCCGAGGCCGCCCCCGTCATCATGTTAGGGCGTCAGGAGCTTCCCCTGGGGGAGGGGGTAATGTCAGGGAGTCACAGTCACCACAGTCAATGCAGTCATCAGCACCCATGTTCACAAGATCACAATCACCTGAGTTCTAATTCCACACACCTGCTGCAGCTCATCAAACTCCACTTCATCAGTGCTCACTCCACACACACTCCTCGTCCGGTCTACCGTTCACATACCTGAACCAAGCCAGACCGCTTACCTGTGTGTTTCCCTACCTTAGACGTTCCTGTTTCTCCACCGCTCCTGCCATTCCACGTGATTCCTGCAAGAAAGCAAAGGACCGTTACTTCAAGCTAAGCCATCTGTCTGATTGTGCATTACTCACCTCTCGTCACCTCCTGGTTCTCTCCTCTGTCTCAGTCAATAAATACCCTTGTTTAAGCACTTACCTCTGTGTCTCCTAGCCTCTGTCGTGAAAAATACCACTAATAGTTTATTCCAAGTTTAGCATTATACATACCTCAGTACCATATGCTGCAAAAGTTAAGTGGTAAGACGATTTTGATTATCTACAGGGAAATGTTAGGATATGTGATATATTTTTGAACAGGCATTATAAATGGCAATTTTTTGGGGGTCCTAAGGTATAGGATTGTGTGGGTGTATATGGTCTGTGAGTTTATACACAAAACTGTCACAGATTCATATGGGGTTGACGTTTACCCCATTAGCATGCTTAACACCATTAATGATAGCAATATAGGGTTCATTATTTCATTATTTGAATAGCAAACTGGAGCGGTCAAAGCCTGGGATGATCACAGGACATTAATTCCACAGCAGCTTCAGGATTCTCTGTACTCAGGGGAGTTTTCATGCAGCGTGCTCAGAGAACAGGTGGTGGAAAGCGGAACTGGTACAGATCACTGCAGAGATGGGAAAATTTGCATAGATCCTCAACAGAAGAAAACAAACTGTTATCTTAAAGCTTGGTTAAATTCCAGCCTGTGGACAAATTATTAAAGGCAAAGTGTATTATTTCTGTGTCACCAAATGGCCTTTTTTTTGTTTTGTTTGTTTGGTCACCATATGTTTTTACCAGTGTTCAACACTGCATGACTTTCTATATCTATAAAACTACTTAAACTACATTCTTTTAAGCTTGTAAAGATTTAAATTGCATATAAATTCCACTGTATTGTTTCAGTAAATAAGTGAATAAAATACTTCATGAAAAACTCAGGCTCAAACCCTGTGCTGACAAAGAATGTTAATAGCAAGCAGTGTGAAACCACTGAAGCCGAACTAAACTTGATTGGATTTGTTTGGTTCTGTCAACTCAAAACCAATTCTATTTCTTGAGTTTGTTAAATTTAAGCTTCAAGAGACAAGCCTGTAGTTTCTCAAACAAACAGGATGTCATCAACCTACAAATGGCTTACTTTTTGCACATTAAGCTGAGCTAGGGGAAAAAAAAAAACAAAAAAAAAAACAAAATTATTTAATTTTAACATTACACACATCACCTTTATGAAGTTCTTAAAGGGGTGGTTGATTTCACTTTTTTAACTTTAGTTAGTGTGTAATATTGCTGTTTGAGCAAAAACAATATCTGTAAAGTTGTGGCGCTGAAAGTTCAATGCAAACGGAGATATCGTCTTTTAAAATTCTGGCAGTTTAATGCCTACAAAAATGGCTCGTAGGGACTACAACGAGCTACTTCCCGGCTCCATTATTTCACGAACCCAGATAAACCCCGCCCTCGGGAACATGTAACGAAGGGGGCGAGGCCATGTTGTGCTGCTTTAGAGAAGAGGAAGAGAAAAGGGGTGCATGTAAAAATCTATTCATATATGAATCGCGATTCTGTCTTCGAATGATTCTAATGGATTCACAAGTTTCAAAATCATGTTCTAAAGCAGCGGTTCTTAATACTGTTCCTCACATCCCCCTGCTCTGCACATGCTCTGCATCTCTCTCTCTCTCTCTCTCTCTCTCTCTCTCTCTCTCTCTCTCTCTCTCTCTCTCTGTCATTCAGATCGTCAGCTCAGCTCCAACAAACTGTTCCAATTATACACTTATTTTCACATAGCAATGAGAAGCGTTATACATGGATGTGCGTGTGGTTGCTGTGCTGTATTAAAGCTTTAATCAGGGTAAAACCGTATATTGAAAGCTAACAGAAGCAGTAGCACTTACAAATAACTGTATCTAAAAGTATGAACCAACAGCAAAAAAAACAAAAAAACAAAACATACCATTAAGAGCCGTGCTTGCACAGGTACTGCGCGATCCTCTTAACTAATATTCTCTGTGTCTCAATCAGGCTCGAACTGATAAGAAACATAGACGACATCATTGTTTACAATACATCCAGAGCACATGCCGCTGAGGCGAGGGGCGGGACGTTTAGAGGCGCACTAGAGGCGGTTTAGCCAATCACAGCAAACTGGACCAGCTAACCAATCTGAGCCCATCATGTATTTCTGAGGAAGGGGCTTCATAAAACCAGGAAATAATTTATAAGAGAAGGGACAGAGCAGTGTAGAATAAAAGTAAATTATTTGAAAGATTGTGTTTTTTTTTTTAAAAATGAAGCATGAACACATGTTTGACTGCACCTCATAAACACAATCAAGCCTAGAAAAAAAAAAAAAAAACAGTCAACCACCCCTTTAAAAAGTAAGGGGGGCTATTGGCTGAGACATTCTCTGCTAAAGTATTTTGGAAAATAAGGTCTTTGGCGTCATTTCTTCTTAGCATGTATCTTCTGATCTGAAAGGATTGTTGCACTTGCATAATGTCAGCCTAGAAATGCTCGTATAGAGAATACAGCAAACATGATTGAGCATTGATTTTTCAATCATGCATGCAGAGTCCAGACAACATAAGCTAGATAAGGGAAAAAAGAAGAGTTGAATCCTCTACTGCCACTGTGGTTCAATTGATTTGTTTGCACAAGCTGAAGTGCTTTGAAGCAGACTGCCGCCCTTTGTGATTCCAGAAATGCCCAGCAACATTGTAGGGTTGAAGTGTGTTGGTCTCTGAGTATGCACTATGTTTTTTTAATAGAGTCCATGAAGAGCCAACCTGGCCATGGGATTGAGGGCTTAGACCGATTTGCATGGGTAGAACTAATGGTTGTTTACCTGCTTTAAGGATCTTACATGTTGGGCAAAAAACAAACAGGGTTAGTAAAGGGTGATAATACACAACCATGATAAAACACACTCTTGGGTGAAAACGTCTAATTTTGTTTTGACTAGAGAAACCAACACCATATGCTCTCCAGGTACAGCATGACACTGCCAGAGGTGCCATAAAGATGAAAGATGCCCAGCCTCTGGACCTACTGTCTCCCATAGACAGCCCGACCTTCACTTCACCCAGCACAACATGAACATCATGGTCTTTTTGTTTCATGTGCCCTGGATTTTCTGCTTAATCAACCTCAGATAGTGAAGCTCAGTTTGTGTGGGGAGAACTGTAGGTTTACGTCTATACTAGTTAGAACAGAACAGAACAGAACAGACACAGAGCATCTGCGGTCACCTGTAACTCTGGTGTCCCAGTAAAATGTGTGACCTTCCGTTTTGTGCTCTTTTTGTAATATAACATTGCATCACCTCATAAAAATAAACTTATTCTTAAATAAATTTTAAGCTGGTATAACAGTTGTATACTTGATCAAGGACATAAAAGATAGATGTTGTGGTAAGGCCCCTTAGGGCCCCAGATATAGAGTACCGCTTCACCAGAACATCCAAGACACATGGCAGATGGGGTGTTTAGTTTTGGATAGTGTATTGAATCCTTTTTTGGGCCCCTAAGGCCATTGAGGCCCCTGGGTGCCCCAGTGCTATCTCAGCAGCTGAACATTGTAGAGACACATGGGGTGTGCTCTTTTGACTTGAGGCAATGCGCTGAGGCACTTAGTCAGCCCTCTAAACCCCTTGAGGACCCCTCCAATATCTACATCAGAACATCCAAGAGTCATGTGGGGTGGTGTACTAAGGCCCTTAGTTAGTCAAATGAGGCCCTTGAGGGCCCCTGCAATATCTCTGCACCAGAAGATTGTAAAGAAAGGGATATACCTTTTCACTTAGGCCAGTGTACTAAGGCTATCTGTAGGCATTACAAGGCCCTTTGTGGTTCTTTGGAGGCCCTGCCAAGATCATATCTTGGCATCAGAATATTGGTGAGGCATGGGAGTGGCCTCTTTTCACCTGCGGCAGTGTACATAAGAAAGTCACACACCTTTACAATTCTTGGATCCTTAGATTCTTAGATAGATAGATAGATAGATAGATAGACGTAAAGTCTGTTTCCATGTGACTGTAACCATACTATACCAATTTACATTACTGTGTACATATTAAATAAAGATTAAAAGGTTTTATCTTCTCTGTACAGATTTCATCACATATTTGTAGGTGGAAAGGATGTATTTTATAGAAAAAAAAAGAAAAAGAAAGAAAGAAAAAAGAACGAGAAAACAGGAGAGCTTGCACAGCAATTTTATTTTTGGAGAACAAATCAAAATGGTACCATTGCACATCTCCCTATGACCTTCACCCACACCAAAAAAAATATAAATCATCATTTCCAGTCAAATTTGAATATTTTATGCATTGAATAGCAGTGCACAGCTCGACTGCAGTTCTGCTTCAGCTTTAGAAATTGTCACTTGTAATAGGTTTCTGCTGCTAGCGTCTTATATTGCATTCCAGAGAAGTTTCAGTGGCAGTGGCGCATGTCAAACAAGCGGCTAATTGAAGTTCCCACTCAACACGTTTATTTATTCATCTGTTTATTCAGTCATTTACTTAGGTGGGGGATTAGAATGCACCATTCAGGGGTATGCAGTGCCCGGGGATCTGGCTCCCTCTGCTGAACCTAATCAACCTCTTCACTTGTGTAGCCCTACTACTGCAGCTGACAATTGGAACATGTGACATTTACAGTCTACTGTATACTATATGTGGGTCTGACACATAAGATACAGGAAAACAATAAAGAGGTTTGGTTATACACTTACTGTGTACATACATATTGTTCTTCAAAACTATCACAAGATTCTCATTTGCTGCAACAAAATTTTTTGAATGTAAATCTGAAACATCATGACATGACATCTACATAATGTTAATGTAAAATTCACTGAAAACAAAGACACACATATGAAACAAAAGGAAACTTTTAGACATCCATAGACAATATGTAAAATGTCTGAGAAAGGCATGAGAAATGAGTAGGCCTACCTGCAAATCCTTCAGAACAAAAGTATGATATAACTGTCATATAACAGAGAAATGTGAACTATTGCACATCTTTTTAAAAAGCTGCAACTGCATACACTGTAAAAAGTGAAAGTTGACTTAACTTAAAAAAACTGAGGATACCCGTTGCCTTAAAATTATTAAGTACATAATAATTAAAAAAAAAAAAAAAGTTAAGTGAACTTGACAATTCAATTAACTTTTTTTTTTTTTTTTTAATTATCATTTACTTAAAAAAATTAAGGCAACGGGTTTCCTCAATTTTTTTTTTTTAAGTTAAGTCAACTTATCACTATTTACAGTGTAGTCATTACACAATGAAAGGCGCAATTATGTTTTTTTGATAAATATTTTGGACCTTCCGGAATCTAAAAGTGACCAAAGTGTGAATAAATAAATGTTGGATGAATGGAAAACCCAGTTATACATGACATTTAATATTCATCAAAGCCTTATGTTCATTATCCCCATTTTACTCCGAGTAGATCAGTAGATAAACAGATTTATACAGGTAATAGTAAGCATTGTGAACCTAAATGTATTGAGACTCCATCTTTTGTGGAGTTTCTCATTTTCTCATTTTGAAATAGTTTAGAGGGTCTTTTTGGACAATGTTGAAGATCCAAGATGTACTCAAGTGGGATTTTGAACATGCTTTCCTAATCCATGTGTGTGTGTGTGTCTCGTCTCATGAGAACTTCTTTACAGTCTTATATTTGTTCAAAAAGTTGCCCTGCGATGTACCTGTGTATCTCTGGAATTCAAAGGAGTGCTTCAAAAAGCATTTGATAATTCTGCCGCAAGTATTTTGGTTTGTCTGTAGGTTTTCTCTCTCTGCTGGATTGGCTAGCCAGGTAGAGCAGACAAGCAAATGTTCTGCAGAACTCTCCTGCTCCTGTAACCATGGAAACATAGCCTGACATCTTTGCTCTGTTAAAGAAGGCCATGTTTCTGTTAGCTGTGTGTTGAATGCAGCTTGTGATGTTCTATAAAGTGCATGGAAAGTATGCAAGATATATATATAATCTTCCTCCAAAACATTAAAACTTGCATATGAATGTTCTATATTTTATAATTCTGCAAATACTAATATGAATTATATTCACGCAATTCACCACCAGTTCCCCAATCCATAAAATATAGTTACAAATTGCCATGACAGTGTGTTGGCTTAGGTGTTATATGTCATTTAGGCATGATAACAATTAATCAGTAAGAGTATTCATAGTAAATATGAATTCATAAAGAGAGTATTCAAATTAAATATGAATACATAAAAAAAAAAAAAAAATCATACATTACATTTACATTTAGTCATTTAGCAGATGCTTTTATCCAAAGCGACTTACAAATGAGGACAATAGAAGCAATCAAAACCAACAAAAAAGCAACAACACGCAAGTGCTATGACAAGTCTTGGTTAGCCTAACGCAGTACACGTAGCAAGGTTTTTTTTTTTTTTTTTTTTTTAAAGAAGCAAGTAGATAGAATAGAAAAAAGAAAGCTAGTGTTAGTTTTTCAAGAAAAGCTAGCAGTTAGAGAATAAATATGCAATTGATAGAGGGTCAAGTGTGTGTGTTTTGTTTTTTTTTTTTTATCTGTCTGTCTTCTAAAAAGAAGACAGAAAGATAGATTAAAATAGATAGTGCTAGAGATAGAGGGTCAAATAAAGATGGAAGAGGTGTGTTTTCAGCCATTTCTTGAAGATGGCTAAGGATTCAGCTGCTCGGATTGAGTTGGGCAGGTCATTCCACCAGGTGGGAACAGTTAATGAAAAAGTCAGTGAAAGTGATTTTGTGCCTCTTTGGGATGGCACAATAATGCGTTGTTCACTTGCAGAACGCAAGCTTCTAGAAGGCACATAGGTCTGAAGTACTGAATTTAGGTAAAGGGGTGCAGAGCCAGAGATGGTTTTGTAGGTAAACATTAATGCCTTGAATTTTATTTGAGCAGCTATTGGTAAGCCAGTGCAAATGCGTTCTTTTCGGCTCATTAAAGATTATTCTTGCAGCGGCATTTTGGATTAATTGTAGAGGTTTGATGGAAATGGCTGGAAGACCTGCCAAGAGAGCATTGCAATAGTCAAGTCTGGACAGAACAAGAGCTTGAACAAGGAGTTGTGTTGCGTGTTCTGAAAAAAAAGGGCCTAATCTTCCTAATATTGTATAAAGCAAATCTGCAGGACCTGGCAATTTTAGCAATGTGGTCTGAGAAAATCAGCTTATCATCAATCACAACTCCAAGGTTTCTGGCAGTTTTTGAAGGAGTAATGGTTGATGAGCCTAACTGGAAGGTGAAATTGTGAAGAAGTGATGAGTTAGCTGAAACTACAAGCAGTTCTGTCTTAGCTAGGTTGAGTTGAAGGTGATGGTCCTTCATCCAGCAAGAAATGTCTGTTAGATATGTGGAGATGCGAGCAGCTATCATCGGATCATCAGGATGGAATGAGAGGTAGAGTTGAGTGTCATCAGCTTAGCAGTGATATGAAAAGCCATGTTTCTGAATGACAGAACCTAGTGATGCCATGTAGACAGAGAAGAGAAGTGGTCCAAGAACTGAGCCCTGAGGCACCTCAGTAGCTAAATGTTGCGACTTGGATACCTCACCTCTCCAAGAAACCTTGAAGAATCTATCTGAGAGGTAAGACTCAAACCACTGGAGTGCGGTTCCTGAGATGCCCTTTCTCAATAGGGTTGACAGGAGGAGCTGGTGGTTGACCGCATAAAAAGCAGCGGACAGATCCAGCAAGATAAGTCATGAAGACTTGGAAGTCGCTCTTGCCAGTCTTAGGGCTTCAACAACTGATAGCAAGGCAGTTTCGGTCGAAGTCCACTTCTGAAGCCAGATTGGTTGCTATCCAGGAGGTTGTTCTGTGTGAGAAAGGCAGAGACTTGGTTGAACACAACTTGTTCAAGTGTTTTTGCAATGAAAGGTAGAAGGGAAACCGGTCTATAGTTCCCTAAAAGAGTTGGGTTAAGAGTGGGTTTCTTAAGAAGTAGGTTTATACGAGCCTGTTTAAATGCTGAGGGAAAAACTCCAGTGTGAAGGGATGTGTTAACGATGTGAGTGAGTGCAGGTACAACTGCAGGAGAAATGGCTTGAAGGAGATGAGATGGAATAGGATCAAGCGGACAAGTAGTAGGATGACTGGAAAGGATGAGTTTAGAGATTTCTGCCTCAGAGAGTGGAGAGAAGGATGTGAACGAGTGTATGTTTGATGGTAAGATGTGTTTGACAGTTTGTGGTGTGGAGAATTGTGCATTGACGTTTGTAATTTTATTAATGAAGAATGTGGCAAAGTCGTCAGCTGTTAGAGTTGATGAAGGAGGGGGAGGAGGAGGACAAAGGAGGGAGGAACATGTTTTAAAGAGCATGCGATAGTTAGGTGAATTGTTAATTTTGTCGTGATACTATGTCCTTTTAGCAGTGGAAACATTAGCAGAGAATTCAGAGAGGACTGATCGATATAAATTAAGGTCAGTAGGATTTTGTGATTTGTGCCAAACCCTTTCTGCAGCTCTGAGCTTAGAACAATGTTCGCAGAGAACGTCAGTTAGCCAAGGGGCAGAAGCGGTGATATGGGTTGGCCTGGAAAATAAGGGGCAAAAAGTATCTAAAGACGTCAGAGTGGAACAGAAAGTATCAGTAGCACTGTTAGCATCAAGAGATGATAACTGTTTAGGGGGAGGAAGCGAAGATGAAACCATAGCAGATAGCTGAGAGGGTGAGAGTGAGTGTAAGTTACGTCGAAAAATTACATTTGGAGGGGTATGTGTTGTGTCAGGTATCATGTTGAGGTTAAGAGTGAGGAGGTAGTGATCCGATGTGTGCAGTGGAGTAACCAGCACATGATCAGTGGAGCAGTGTCGTGTGTAAATAAGGTCCAGTTGGTTGCCTGATTTGTGAGTAGCCGTAGTTAACACTCTCTTGAGATCAAAAGAGACAAGTAGAGTGTGGAAGTCTGCAGCTTGAGGTTTATCTAGGTTGATGTTGAAGTCTCCAAGTATAACTAAAGGAGTACCATCCTCAGGAAAGGTTGAGAGCGACACATCTAATTCTTCCACAAAGTTACCTAGTGGTCCTGGAGGTCGATAAACAACTACATAATGGATTTTAAGAGGGTAGGTAATAGTAACCGAATGTGATTCAAAGGAGCCATTGATACTCAAAGATGGTAAAGGAGTAAATTTCCAATTATTAGAGATGAGCAGACCAGTACCTCCACCTCTTCCAGTCAAACGGGGGGTGTGGGAAAAGGATAAATTATTGGAGAGTGCTGCAGGTGTAGCATTGTCCTCTTGTTTGATCCAAGTCTCTGTCAGGGCCATGAGGTTTAGCCTTGAATGACTAGTAATGGAAGTAATGAAATCACCTTTGTTGACAGCAGACTGACAATTTCAGAGACCAATAGGCATACGTGGTTTGCGAGTGGTAGTGTTAGTTGTGATCTGAAAACACATAGTAAGAGTTGGTTATAAAAAATAAAACAGAAGTGAAACAAGTAGTAGGAAAGAGGATAAATAAAAAGTGATAATTATATCCCTGCCCAGTGGAGTTGCATGGTAGAGTCGATGCTCTTTACACTCTTCGGTTTTCACACGATGACTGCCGCAACCGCTGCCACGGTAAAATAACCTTTTTTATACCCGTCTAACAAATCACTAATTGAATTAAACTGAATACACTTTCCTGTTTATCACAACAAATGGCCAAGCAAGTGCAGACACTGACAAGATACGTGATACAGTATGAGATCAAATGCGATTTCAGCAAGTCATAGATATTTTAAATAATAATAATAATAATAATAATAATAATAATAATAATAATAATCATCATCATAATAATAATAATAATAATAATAATAATAATAATAATTATTATTATTATTATATTATTAATAATAATATGATAATATTCATAGATATTGTAAATAATGTTGGAAAATAAGATAAGATAATAAGATTTACTTGATTGTATCATAAGTAAAGCATATTGTCTATTACAATATAATGTTTTAAAGGATGTTCCATCAAACACAGAAGATGGAGTTGGAATAATGTAAAAAAAAAAAAAAAAAATAAATAAATTTCGCCCTTCTAATATTCTTAAATATTAGAAAATTTTAAATTTTAGCAATTTTAAAGTCAAACTGAAGTCTGGCCTTTGACTACACCACTCTAGGAAATTAAGCTTTTTTATTTTCTAACTTTTTTTTTTTTTTTTTTTTAAGTTTAAGTTTTAAGCCTCTCCAGCATGGCTATTTCTGTATGGTTTTGGAACTGTCTATTTGGAAGATTAATTATTTTCCAAATCCCAGTGCTGTTGCAGTTTGCAGCACATTTTCTTGCAGGATTTCTCTGTACTTAACTCCATCCATTTTCCTCCTATCTTGAGTTTTCCAGTTGCTGCTGCAGAGAAGTATGTCCTATGATACAACCACCACCATTCTTCAATGTACGGATGGTGTTCACAGTGTGATATGCTAAGCCGACAACTATTGGGGCAAAACATAATACTTAGCAAACGTATATTTTGGTCAAATTAAATCATCTTCCTTCAGTAGCTGAGTATGCCAGTTTTTGTTTTATTTCATACAAGCTTCATGAAGTATTCATGCTACTGTTGTCTTGAAGTACATTACAATGAAATTCACTATGTGCTCCTTTAGAAGACTAGACTTGATTCAGCATGTTAGTTTATTTACAATTACTGTTTCCTAGGTGATCCACAAAATATTGATGATGTTCCCAGAATGATGCCTTCTTAGTGGTTCTTCAAAATAACCCTTATCTTCAATGGGACACTTTTGATCATTTAAAATCTTGAAAATCAAAACTTCTGAAATCTTGTGAATACTGTTCACAGATGGGAAACACTTCTGAAAGTAAAGTGACTTTGAGAAATTAGTTTTTTACTTAAGCCGTAATTTAGAAATGTGAGGGGGTGAATGCTAAAACATGTATCCATTTATTTAGTATATATTTTATTTTATTTTACATTGCATTAGTATTCTTATTACAGGTTTACATTAGTGAGCTTTAATTATTTTTATGTTAGTGAGCAAATGTTAGCTATGGCGATACTCTTTACTCTTTACGCACTTCACTTGTAAGTGAATGTGTATATTGCCTAAAATACTTTTTAACATTTGCTGCTGCTAATGTACCATTACTGTTACATTGTTCTTAACAGACGCTTCCTTTTCAAAGCAACTTAAAATGCACATATATCATTACTAATGAATTCTACAAAAAAAAAAAAAAAAAGTACATTAAGTACATTACAATGAAATTCACTATGTGCTCCTTTAGAAGACCAGATCTAAGATTAGTTTACTTGATCTTTTGATTTGATTCAGCATGTTAGTTTATTTACAATTACTGTTTCTTAGGTGATCCACAAAATATTGATGTTGTTCCCAGAATGATGCCTGCTTAGTGATTCTTCAAAATAACCCTTATCTTCAATGGGACACTTTTGATCATTTAAAATCTTGAAAATCAAAACTTCTGAAATCTTGTGAATACTGTTCACAGATGGGAAACACTTCTGAAAGTAAAGTGACTTTGAGAAATTTGTTTTTTACTTAAGCGGTAATTTAGAAATGTGAGGGGGTGAATGCTAAAACATTTATGCATTTATTTATTATATATTTTATTTTATTTTATTATTGTTATTTTTTTGAAAGATAAAATTTATACATGCAGTTTTATTGTTCCCTAGCATGCTCCTAGCCATGTGATATTTTATTTAGCCTGTTAGTCATGTACATATAAATATTTCAAATATGCACATTTGCATTGCATTAGTATTCTTATTACAGGTTTACATTAGTGAGCTTTAATGATTTTTATGTTAGTAAGCAAATGCTAGCTATGGTGATACACTTTACTCTTTACTCACTTCACTTGTAAGTGAATGTGTATATTGCCTAAAATACTTTGTAATATTTGCTGCTGCTAATGTACCATTACTGTTACATTATGTTCTTAACAGACGCTTCCGTTTCAAAGCAACTTAAAATGCACATATATCATTACTAATGAATTCTAAAAAAAAAAAAAAAAAAAAAAAAAAAAAAAAACCCACAAAATACCACAAAATAATAATAATCCAACACAGTGCACACAGTGCAGGCAGGAGACACACGTAGCACATCAACGTAGGCGTATAACACCGGACACTGGACACAGGAAACACTGGGTTTAAGAAACAAGGAACTAATGAGCATAATTAAGGAAACACAGGTGAAACAAATTATACAATCAGACACTAGGTCACGGGGAGCATGTGGGGAGAAAAACACACACAAAACATCCAGATCCGTGACATATCACCTCCCTCCCGGAAGGCGCGTCCTCGCACCGTAGAAACAACAGAGGGAGGGACAGGTGGGAACTTGGGAGGAGGCTCAGGAGGAGGACAGACACCCGGGAGGGGGCCGGCAGACAGAGTCCAGGGAGGTGCCGAAGGAGGGAGGAGCACACCGGCACACCAGACAGAGACAGGAGGGGCTTGGAGCTGGCGGTGCCAGGTGAGACCCAGGCCACAGCCATAATGGCGACCCACAGTGCAGCCAAAGGAGGGAGGAGCCAAAGTGGAAGAAGGGCTGATGACTCCAGGGGGCCAACCAACGGCGGCAGAACAGGTGGCGGAGGAGCCAGAGGCGGAGACGGAGAGCTGATGAGTCAGGGTGACGGGGAGGATCCGGAGGGCCAAGGCAGAACAGATGTCTCAAGCGACCGATACAGAGGCGGGGATCCAGAAGGCTGCGGAGGAGCCAGAGCGGCAGAGGACCAAGGTGGAGCCGAAGGGAAGGAGGAGACTGATGGAGCCAGAGGGACGGAGGGATGAGGCACAGACGGAGGAGTGGCATCCCAAGGCGAAGGATGGTCGACGACAGACCAAGGCGGAGCTGGAGGGATGAGGGAGCCCGGCGGAGCCAGTGGACTGATGGGCCACAGCGGAGAGGAGGGAGCTATGGTGGAGCTGATGGGTCGACTTGCCGAGGCGGAGTCCGGGGCTTAGAGGCTGGAGGCGGAAGCGAGGGATTCTCCATCTATGGTGACGATGGAGACTGGCAAACCCGCGGGGCTAGCACCGTACTGATGTTGGGTTGATGGCGAGCAGAGAGGCTGCCAGACGACAGCGGAGGAGGAGGAAGGAGCAGGCGGGTGGGTGGGCATTTGTGAGCCACCGGGCTTCTCAGGGCTGGTGTGCCCTGTCCACACACACCAAATTGCAACTCCCAGCACGGGGAGCGCGACTGACAGGGGAACGACAGGGCTGCCCTAAGCAACAGAGTCTCCTTCTGAGCTGGACTTGGAAACAGGAGCCCCCTCTGGGCTGGACGTGGAAACAGGAGCCCCCTCTGGGCTGGTCATGGAAACAGGAGCCCTCTCTGGGCTGGACGTGGAAACAGGACTGACAGATGGCTCCTACAAAGGAGGGAGGAGAGGGGGATGGTCGGCATACAATTCCATACACTCTCCCTTGAAATCCAGCAGTCCCAGATCCCTATTCAGCTAACCCTCAGCCATGGTGCAGGGGGTGGAGCCCCTCTCCATGCTCTCGCTGTCCATGGCTTTCTCCCTCATGGCGGGCACTGCAGCCGGCTCTCCTACCTGGTCTGACGTCATTTGCTGCATCGGCTCCGCGGCGATCCTCAGCTCTGTCGCTCCATGCGACGATGGTTCGTCGGTCGCAGCGGGCTCGGCCTTGGAGATGGTGGGCTGGGCTCTGGATCTGGCTGTGCTCTGGATCAGGGATAGACGCTCTCCAGAGACCGGATAATAACTTCTCTCCAGCTCAGTCCGGTGGTATCTGGAAAGTGGAGGTTGTAATTTGCCCCAATCCAGAACAGTGATTTCAGAGCAGCATTGTCGAACACTGTTAAAACGGCGAGCTGGCTGAACTCAACCGCATACTCCAAGAGGAGAAGATCCTTACGGCCTAGGGAGGTGAACTTTGCGGTGAGGGGATTCATGGGGAAAAACAGAAAACAAAACACTGAACAAAACGTGCAAAACAAACGGAGGGAAAACATGCAAATAAACTATTTTGTAGGTCCGGTGTTCTGTCACGATTTGCTACTGTGAGGAGCAAGGAACGAGGAGGCAAGGAAATATCACAAACAACAGTCTTTAATAATCCAACACAGGGCAGGCAGGATACACACAAAGCACATCAATGTAGACGTATAACACCGGACACTGGACACAGGAAACACTGGGCTTATGACAAGGAACTAATTAGCATAATTAAGGAAACACAGGTGAAACAAATGATACAATCAGACACGAAGGAAAACTAGGTCACAGGGAGCATGTGGGGAGAAAAAACACACAAAATGTCCAGATCTGTGACAGGTATTACCACTGTGATGGCATTATTTGAAGTGCCATGTAAAAACTGTAGTTAATGTATAAGGTAATCATTTGTTACCATAGCATATTTCAGATTAGCATGGTTTTAATATTTGATACTATCGTTATACCATTGTTATCACCACAATATTTTTTATTATTATTATTATTATTTTTTTTTTTTTTGTAAAGATAATACAATCAACTGAGAATACAAGCTAGACCTAGTCAACATTAACTCAAAATGTACTCGTTTTACTCATGAGCTATTGGATAATGTTATTCAATAGTGAAACAGCTATAACCTAAGAAAACATTAAATTAACTGGTTTTGCTTAGGTCAAAAATATTGTTTAACATCACTGAATCAACCTAAATACGTTAATTTATACCAACCAAACAATTATTTTATGGGTTACATCAAGTAGAAGTTACTTTGTAAGGTAACAATTGCAGGCTTCCACTTTTTACATTGTATATAACACCCACTTTTTACTGTGCAACCAATGCCACTTTTCACCTGACAAGTTGATTGAACTTGTAAGCTCAACGCAGGCATTACAAATGAAGTGTTGGATTAAATTATATTGGTTGCATAATAGTATTCAGCTCTTCAGTTGCGTAACATACAAAACTATCAGTTTAAGCTGTACTGCTGTCATTCAAATTATCTCCAGAGGGCAATGGCGGCCCATGGTCGGCGAAGTAAATTATCTACTTTCAAATAAATTGACAAAGATGTCTGCCTGCATGTCTTGCTATGGCTATTCACCACACCGGAAGATAAATACAACAATAAGCCCTAATTACAGCTACAGCATACATATCAAAGAAGAAAATAAGACCCTCATTATCCCTAATGTTCACTGTGATGTAATTAAAACACTGTCTGCACTTTGTCCAATTAGTGTGCATATGGTACTGTAGGTCTTTTGACGTTGTGATAGTGTGTATTTGCGAGGGTGTGTATTGTTAATGGTGTTTACATGTAGTGGGAATATTAAATCTGTCTGATTATCTTTCGATTTTTGGCGGACAGCCCATGAGGTAAAGTAGAAACTCCATTATTGGTCAAACAATGCTTGTTACTGACTTTTTCACCAGACACTTGTCTCTTCCAGAAGATTTCACAGGTAATGTCCACCTACTCATCACTGTAATATGTTTACTGTTTAATTTGTCTTTCCAGATGGCATCATTATAAGCCTTTAGTGAGGTTAATGTCCTCAATATGTAAAGCTTGCGCTTGTTTGTGTAAGTCTATGAAACAGATTCAGTGAAGTGTTTCTCAACCCAGATTTTACAAGAAGCATAGACAAGTAAGCTACCAAGAATTGTTAAACATAATTTTATACATTTGATATGCACATCAATTGTATAAACGATCATGAACTGCCCTATAACATGCTGTTCAAATGTTTAATTTCTAAACATCTCTAAAATTTTGAGGTTTTGAGGAATCTGGTGCTTGTACAGTTCACTTAATTACAATGAATGGAGCAACATTTTTAAACAATAAACTTAATTTCACTGAGTGCAATCCACCTAACTTTGTTAAACAGAAATTTATGTAATTGATTTGTGCTGAGACTATATGAATCATTTTTGTTGGCAGTAACTGAACCTGGTCACGGTTTTCTAGTTTCTAATTACATGATTGCATGGGAGTGGATATGGTGAACAAATGTTAAGAATAAACTATTTTATAAGCTATTTTATGTCTTTATATTGGTTTTTCCCCTTAAAAAAAATGGGAAAAATTACCAGTGTTTAGGAAGTGTGTGTCTTTTGGCATTTTGGAGGTTGTAATTATGCTTCATAAGTTGAGAATGGCTGTAATGATGTATATTGCTATACTGTTTCAAAGCAATTACTGTGAAAATGTCAGTACAGTTGCTAGACTTGTACTTATTGCCGACACCATGTTACATAGATATACAGACATTAAAAAATTACAATTAGCACGGTATAATGTACTATAGCTAGTTGTGAACTGAAAGAGCTTTAGAAAAATCTTGTTTTACTGGCCTTATCTAAATTTAGTTATGTTAAGGAAACATTTGAGATTAGTATTTTAGAGAACAAATTTCCACTGTCCATAAGTTTGTCTAAATACTTTTTTTTTTCTTTTTTTTTTTACTGTTGTCTGGGTCATATTTTCTTTTACCTTACATAGTCTTTGTAAAGGCATTTCATGCATTTTGTAGCTGTAGACAGCATCTTCCTAAGTTGGCTATAGCTTCAATTTAAGTAAATAGATTAATTTGAACCAAAATACCAAGTTTAATTGGAAGCACAGTCTTTGAAATCAGAAACAAAAGTGTTGAAATCAGAAACAAAAGTGAAGCAGTGAAGCATTTTCTCCATTCTTGATATGCCTATTTATTTTGCTGTCCTTACTGTATGCATTTTTATTATTTGCATTTAGCATTTTTAGCAACTACTGTTCAAGCATTACACAGCAAGGCACTAAATAACACTGCCTTGAACGCATGCTACCAATATTCAATTGGAATGCAGAAAAATATGCTGATGCGCAACTATCATCCCTATTTTATTTTTTTTTTTTTTAAGGGTGGTGCAATTAAAGTCTTCATTCTTTGAGTTTTATTTCAGTCCAGAGGAAGCTTTGAACCTTCTAACATCAAAGCAATCCGTTTGTTCTTATATTCATTCATTCATGGCTCTCACCCTTTTCTTCCTTTTTTTCCCTTCATGTTGAGGCAAATCAAAGATGTAGATGTCATACTGCAGTGGATATCGCTCTTAAGCCAGCTTGCAGGGATCATGTACCATTTCAGCACAACTTGCTGCTGTTCCTGAGACAAAATGAGATGATTTTCTGTTCTCTAAGCTTTTCCTGCTCTGACCTCCCGCATGGTTCAACTACCTGTACGTCAATGTGAACTATTTTGGTGCTCTGCCTTTGAAGAACGGTATAATTACTGTGGAGTCATGTTTCCTGTAGATCAGCCCTGAGCAAATGAAGAGTTTGGAATTAGTGGAAATGAGATGCACAGGGAAATGATTATGAGCTGGAGTTTATTTATTTATTTATTTATTTTTCTGCAGTTTCACGGGTGTCACGTCTAGAGAGAACATTTTTGGAATGAAAACTCGCACCTTGATTTAGTGAAAAAAAAAATAAAAAATCTTTCGACCTGTCTTGGTGGTACTTCAAAGCAATAACTCATCCAAAATTCCAACTCCCATGTTGTTGCATTCCTGCATTTTCTTCCTTTCGTGACACATAAAAGGACATCTGATACAGAAAATCCAAGATTCTGTTTTCCATACAAGGAAAGTGAAAATCAAGTTGTAACACCATTGATTTATAGAAGATAAGACATACAGTATATCATAAAAAAAAAAAAAAAACATAACTAATAATAATAACTCATGAAGTAAATAAAAACATAATATATGGTTTGAATGACAAAGTTGAGAAGAAAGAAAGAAAGAAAGAAAGAAAGAAAGAAAGAAAGAAAGAAAGGGTTACATTTGCCTTCAGTAATCCAGTGGTGTTACAACTTGATTTTAGGGCATCCAGAAACCAGACTCTCAGGTCTGAGTGAAGGAGGATGCTATAAATATTGCATCAAAGGCTAATAAAATGATGGAGGGCGTGATTATGAGTAGATAAGCAGAGAGTCTGGGCCGAGTGAAGCCACTGATTGCCCCATGTCACGCTTTTATTATATCTAATGGCTCAGCCAGAGAGAAGAATATATTGATATTGTTGAAAAGTGACCCAAGATAAATCAATTAATTAAACACCACTGGGGCTATTGCTACAACGGCTGTTGCTGGAAATAGCAATTATTATTGCAAAATTGAAAATGAAAACCAATCGCTGTTGTCTTGGTCGATAAAATTTAATGAGACTGTTCATTTCAATGGTAAGAATGGTTTTAAAATGCACTTTGCACTGTTCTCATGAGCCAACTGCAGGTTGAGAGATTAAATGTATGTGTACTTGTAGACTAATGCTTTTATTTTGTGCAAATGTTTGATGCAATAAAATGTCTGACCTTCATTTGACATCAAAAATTTTGCTTATTTACAGTGCCCTCCACTAATATTGGCACCCTTGGTAAATTTGAGGAAAGGTGGCTGTGAAAATAAATCTGCATTGTTTATCCTTTTGATCTTTCATTGAATAAATAAATAAATAAATAAAATAAAATCACAAAATCACAAAATTCCAACCTACCATTGAAGTAAAACAATTGAAAGTGGGGAGAAAACGTCTGGGGTTACGCATGTAACCATGGTTCCCTGAGAGGGAACGGGATGCTGCGCCCCCTAGGGGGCACTATGGGGAATGCAGTCTGCATGACCGGTGTCTGAAGCACATGTGAAACAACGCCAATCTATTACATCATAGGCGTGGTGCCCGGAAGTATAAGAGGGCACCTGCTGAATACGTCATCCACTTAGCTGTCTGAAGGAGACGTAGACAGGCAGGCCGAAGGCATGGCAAGGGGGCGCAGCATCTCGTTCCCTCTTGGGGAACCATGGTTACATGTGTAACCCGAGACGTTCCCCTTCTAGGGAACTCCACGCTACGCCCCCTAGGGGGCACTATGGGGAACGAAATCCAACCACGCCGTGCCGAGGCGCATGCCTGTCCTGATGGGAGAGCACCAAGGAAGCAACATACATACACCTAAGCCTAGCCTTAGAAAGTGGCCATGCCACTGACGCCATGGGCCGCTCACACAACTTGACAGAAATGGGGGAACCTGAATAGATCACGTGGAACATCCCACCCAAGTTAAGAGCACAGCTATCCTCAGATAGCTATGCTATGTGAGCAGAACTAGCCTGGATACACAAGACCACTGAAGAGTCTACTAGAAAGCCTCTAGAGGAGCTCAAGAGATCGCTTCTTAAATCCCAGGTAAAGAGAGTAGCTACTGAGCTAGAACACAGCTATCCTCAGATCAGATCAGATCAGATCAGATCTTATGAAGGCTTGTGGACCAGCATAACATAGCTGATATAGCCTTCCTGCAGAGCTGCCTAGACTACAGAGAGTGGGCCATCTACTTACAACCCTAGCAGGGGAGATAGCATTGTATAGGCAAAGGCTCAAGGAGATCGCTATTTAAAGACCGTAAGAAGGGAAGCAGTCACTGAGCTAGCACATAGATATCCTCAGATAGCTATGTTCCTAGGAAGGGCTACCGGAAGGGGGACTGACTGAAACTACCCAGACCACAAAGAGTGGGCTGTCTACTTACGACCCAAGAGGTGAGACAGCACTGTGTAGGTAAGGGCTCAAGAGACAGCTACTTAAAACCCTAAACAGGGAAACAATCACTGAGCTAGCACATAGCTATCCTCAGATAGCTAAGCTCTAGGAAAGGGGACCACTCTATAAGAGGGCTCACTGCAACTGCAGTAGAAGACAGTTAGCCACAGATAGCTGTATTCAGGTAAGCCCGTCCTGCCATACCGTGGCTGGAATATAATCACTTACAGATGGCTATACCAAGGAGGACCCCAATCCTTGTCAGTCCTAGCATAGATAGCCCACTCTCTGTGGTCTGGGCAGCTTGCAGGAAGGCTATCTACTTACAACCCTAGCAGGGGAGATAGCATTGTGAAGGCAAGGGCTCAAGAGACCGCTACTTAAAACCCTAAGCAGGGGAACGATTACTGAGCTAGCACATAGCTATCCTCAGATAGCTAGGCTCTAGGAAAGGGGACGACTCTATAAGAGGGCTCACTGCAACTGCAGTAGAAGACAGTTAGCCACAGATAGCTGTATTCAGGTAAGCCCGTCCTGCCATACCGTGGCTGGAATATAACCACCTTCAGGTGGCAATACTAAGGTGAACCCCAATCCTTGTCAGTCCCAAAATAAACAATACACAGCTAGCGTAGATAGCCTTCCTGCAAAGCTGCCCAGACCACAGAAAGTGGGCTATCTACTTACAACCCTATCAGGGGAGATAGCATTGTGTAGGCATGAGCTCAAGGAGACCGCTACTTAAAGACCCTAAAAAGGGGAGCAGTCACTGAGCTAGCACATAGATATCCTCAGATAGCTATGTACCTAGGAAGGGCTACCCGAAGGGGGACTGGCTGAAACTACTCAGACCACAGAGAGTGGGCTGTCTACTTACGACCCAAGAGGTGAGACAGCACTGTGTAGGTAAGGGCTCAAGAGACCGCTACTTAAAACCCTAAGCAGGGGAACGATCACTGAGCTAGCACAGGCTCTAGGAAAGGGGACCACTCCATAAGAAGAGTCACCTAACTGCAGTAGAAGACAGCTAGCCTCAGAAAGCTGTATTCAGGTAAGCCTGACCTGCCATAATGGCTGGAATATAACCACCCTCAGATGTTTATACTGAGGAGGTCCCCAGTCCATGTCAGTCCCACATTAGGCTAGTTAAGCACCGTGTTATTAACCAGGAGCTCACAAAAGGGAGATCCGGACCCTCCATAAATGATTCGCTAAAGAACGAACACATAAACATCATAGTCAGTGATCAAAGCCTGATGTAAGCTGAGGCCATAACACTAGAGGGCTGGACAAAGCTATCCTCAGATAGCAGTTCACTCAGATAAGGCTGAAGATAGCCCAGACCACGGAAGTCGACCATCTATGTAAAACCCTGAAGGGGAGACAGCACAGTCCATGCAAGGGGCTCAAGGAGACCTTTTTTTTTTTTTTTTTTAGCAGTCTCCAAGCTGGAACACAGCTATCCTCGAATAGCTGATTCCTAGACAAAGACTTCAGCACTTAATTCTGGAGAACTTGTGCCAAGGGGAACCCAACCTAGTTAAGGAGCCAGGCTAGAACATGGCTGCCCTCAGACCGCCATATTCCAGAACAAAGTAAGCCGGGCTGGAGCATAACCATCCGCAGACAGCTACACTCTGGCTTAACACAGGAAGAGACATTCCCCATAACCACTCTAGGTGCTGAAAACCCTGGGAGAGAAAAACTCGCAAGTCCGTCTCCACAGAACATAAAATATATTCATGCCCAGCGAGGCTCTCCACACACAAAAACATGCATATTAGAGAGGCACAGCCGAGCTGAATATAGTTCTGCCCACGATCCAGCAGTATCAGGGCTGAAACGACTCCGTGCTCACACTTCGTCATAACAACCCAGTAGTATCGGTGATATCCAACAACCCGTTTGGAGACAGTGTGTGGATCTCGCAGATCATGACTGAGAAACTATGCCGTGGAAATGGCGGAACTGCGCCACGAGACACAAACGCTTTGTTCCGCATCCCTCAGGAATAGGAACGAACGCGAGCGGAGCCTAGACACCGTGACTCATCACGATGCGCGCGTAACTCTGAACGCGCGTGCTCTTTGCCGAGACAAACGCGAAAACAGAACATACCCTCGAGTGCTAGAATACAGAAACACAGAGGCACACATCCCCAAACACAGAGGCACACATCCCCTAAAGCGCTGCTCGACTCGAAAGCTATCCGCGGGATCCGATAACCCAAAAAGAGCGTCTAAAACCCACGAATCCCGCAATCCGAGTCTTCGCCGTGCCTCGGCAACAGCGGGACCCGAACCGCGAGACGCAAATACTTGTCACTCATCTCTCGAGAAGAGGGGCAAACGTGAATAGAGCTTCTCATTGGACAACACTCACAATGAGTGCGTTCAGTGCCCTCGAGCACTGAACAGGCAAGCTCCTGACCAAGACACATGACAGATAGATCGTGCATGTCCTCAAGTGCCAGAAACCTCTGGAACGGAGGCACACACTTTCCACACCGCTCACCTGCCTTGGTCTCTCACACGCACTTCAAACAGATGGCTCCTGAAGACAGCAAAGAGGATGACGTATTCAGCAGGTGCCCTCTTATACTTCCGGGCAGCCCACCTATGATGTCATGGGCCATGTGGACCAATAGATTAGTGTTGTTTCACACGTGCTTCAGACACCGGTCATGCAGACTGCATTCCCCATAGTGCCCCCTAGGGGGCGCAGCGTGGAGTTCCCTAGAAGGGGAATCTCATGATAAAATTAATTTCTCCAATGCATGTTGGCCACAATTATTGGCATCCCTGGAAATTCTTATGAGTAAAATATCTCTGAAGTATATTACATTCATATTTACATTTTTTTTTCTATTTTTAGCATACCAGGGAGACTAGGAGCATGAAATTTTCCAGCTATGACTTCCTGTTCCAAAGGATTATAAATATAAAGAAAATAAATGCCAAATTTTCTTACTCGTCCATCACAAGGAGTAAAACTAAACAATAAAGTTCTGATGTGCAGAACAAGATTGTTGAGCTTCACAAAATAGTAAGTTGCTGTAAGACAAAAGCTAAAGCATTGAAAATCCACATTTCCACCATCAGGGCAATAATTAAGAGGTTCCAATCAACTAAATATGATACAAATCTTCCTGGAAGAGGACGTGTGTATATTGTCTTAATGCACGGTGAGGAGGAGAGTTTGAGTGTCCAAAGACTCTCCAAGGATCACAGCTGGAGAACCGCAGAGATTAGTTGAGTCTTGGGGTCAGAAAGCCTAAAAAAAATATAAAATAAATAAATAATAAAAAAAAAAAATCAGTCATTTTCCTCGCTCACCCAAAAACAAAATCCAGCATATTCAGTTGTCAGACTGGAACTTCAAATGGCACTGGCTTCTATGGTCAGATGAAACTAAAAAAAAAAAAAAAAAGAGCTTTTTGGCAGCAAACCCACCAGATGGGTTTAGTACAAACAGGGATAAAAAGTACCCCATGCCCACGGTTAAATATACTACTTGATCTTTAATGTTTGTTGGCCTGTTTTTCTTCCGGAGGTCCTGGACATCTTGTTCAGATGCATGGAATCATGGATTCTCTCAAATACCAACAGATAAAAAATCTAAACCTGACTGCCTCTGTTAGAAATCTTATAATGAGCTGTGGTTGGATCTTCCATCAGGACAATAATACAAAACAAACATCAAAATAAACACAAAAAATGGGTCACTGAGCACAAAATGAAGCTTTTGCCATGGCTGTCCCAGTCCTCTGACCTGAACCCTGTAGAAAATGAGTGAGGTGAACAAAAGAGGAGAAGCACCAACATAGAGCTGTGAATCTGAAGGATCTGGAGAGATTCTGCATGAAGTAACGGTCTCTGATCTCTTATCAGGTGTTCTCCAAACTCTTCAGGCATTACAAGTGAAAACTCGGGGCTTCTATCTCGGGAAAAGGACGTTGCAATAGTTGGGTGCCAATAATTGTGGCCAATATGAACTAGAGAAAGCATTTATTTCACAATGAGATTTTCCCCTTTCAATTGTTTTACTTCAGTGATAGGTTAGAATTTTGTGAATTTTTTTTGAAACAAGTTCCAAAGCAGTTATCAGAAATTATCTTTAGGTTTATTTGCTTTGCTTCTCACCTTGTTGCCAGGCTCATTGTTGAAACAAAACATCCCAGTGCGATTTTTCTAAATAATTATTTATTCACATTTTGAAGCTGAACTTGTGCTCTGTTGGGAGCACTGTTTTATATTAGTAATGCATGGTAAAGGCCAGCTGGATATCATATAACTACTGCCCACAAGGATCAAGGAAAAATATAGAGCAGAACTTTGTTCTCATAAAATTAAGATTTTTTTTTTTTTCTTTTTCTTTTTAAAATTATTACTGGCTTGATGCTGTTTGATATTACACTTTAATTCCAGGTTCCTGGAGCATTTTCTTTCTTAGAACTGGCATCTCCTGCAATTATAATTTTACCCTTGATAGGAGTTAAATAATAGAGAACATGTATCTGCCCTCATTTAAAACCTTGTCAACAACTTTGAACTGAATTAGATATTCACCCTGGGAAATTATGCAATATTAGAACTGTGTTCAATTAAAGTATTCCTATTTCTTAAAATGCTTATTCTACTGAAGAGGAGACAATGTTGGTTTTTGAACTGTGAATACTGCTTGAAGCGCATGGATTTAACCGTCTTTCCTTGCTTTCTACATATATTGTTTCTGATACAACATTCAAACTCTAAAAGCTAAATATGAAATATTGGCTCATAAGGGAAAAATCAATCAATCAATGAGTCAGTCAGTCAGTCAATCAATAAGTCAGTCAGTCAGTCAGTCAGTCAGTCAGTCAGTCAGTCAGTCAGTCAGTCAATCAATCAATCAATCAATCAATCAATCAAAACACATATATGCATTTTTTATATACTTTTTTTTTTTGGCACTACAGACGAAATATTACAAATTTGTGAGGGACCAACTTCCAAAAATAAGAATACTGGTTTTCAAAATTAACTATTATAAATATATGAAAAATATATCTGGAAAATGTTTACTTTTTATAAAGTTGGCATTGTATCCTGTTTATTTTTATTTATTTATTTATTTATTTTTCTCTCTCTGCCCAACATTACACAACTGTTGGATGTATAAACCTGAAGAAAAACATTATTGCTGTTAAGAAATACATCATGAGATTGATGGCAAATTTTGTACACTATTTTTCTGTTTTCTTCATGCTAATGTTCTTCCATGGATTTTTCTTCAGAAAAAAGCCACCATTCCCATGTACTATATTCAAATTTCACAAACATAAAAAAAAAAAAAAAAAAAAAAAAAACAGCATGCTGGTGGGTTTTAATGAAAGTATGGAAAGCAGCAAATTTTTCCCAAACCCATTATATACTTTAATCATTCTCTTCGCAGTTGCTAACACATCCTATTGCTTGGTTTCATAATTAATAAGACATTAAAGATGGCACTGCATGAACGAGAGCAATTTCAATTTCTCAGCCATTGTCTGCAAACATGGTAAAGCAATTCTTCTCTGATTACAAATCAGAACAGCATCATTGTAATGTTTGGTCCATTAGAGGTGATGGATTGTATTCCACTCAAGTGCTCTGCAATGCAAATATTTGCAGGGTCTTGTAATCTACACTGCATTTGCTGTTGTTATTTTCTTCTTTATTCAGTGGATCAGCACAAATGCTAATCTGTTGTAGCCACGTTGTTTATCATTATTAAATGCCTAATTTCTGAACCAGCAGTACTTAAAGCTTAGAAATTGGCATGAAAACAAAATTAATTAAATTAATTATGGATGGAAACACCAAACAAGTAAAATGGATTGGTATGTTTGTTGTTGTTGCTGTACTATAATGAATTAGCTAGCAAATGCGATGAGTTTTATGAGTGTAAATGTATTAGTATAGGCTATGGCCTTAGTTTTGTTAGTTATATATAGCTTACACTATTAAAATAGGCCTACAGTTACAATCACGTATTTGTTACATTCTCTATAAAAATATGCAGCTGAACACTAAATGGACTGATAAATTTGCATTTGTCATGCAATCTCAATGTAAGCCTTCCATCCTTGTGCTTTTCAGATGAATTTGTTTTGTTGAATATTAAGTATGCCTAAGATATTTGCACGTGGAGTAACCGTGGTTGAGAAGTTAACATAATGGATGCATTTATGAATTTTATTAATGCATTTGTGTTCTAACATACTTAAATTCACATTGACTCTGTTCTGAAAAATGAAAAGGGAGTTTAAAAATAAAAACTGGCCAGCACTTATGTCTGTTTTGATCAATGAGGCAGAAAAAAATATGATTCTGACGCTTAGGCTGTTATTTGATGCACATTTTAAAACCATTAAAAAATCATGATGCCTTCTTTAGCTAGTTCGTTTTATTCACTAAAAAAACTGGCTCCACGCTAGTTTGAGTATCCTATATATAAACCAGCTCAATGCTATATAGCATTAATTTGAAGAAAGCATAATGTAAAATAAATAACCTTTTACTCTCCAATGTGTCATACCTCACAAATCATATACAGTAGAAAAATGGTATTAATCCTATAAACTATACACTGAAGACCTAAAACCTGGTAACCTATAAATGGAAACATCTAAATTAACTGGTTTTATGAAAGTCAAAAACAATATAAAATAATAAAATATCTCTTTAAATAAGTATTTTTTTGCAGTGTATTATATAATACACATTAATTACACAGTTGGGTGTGTTTTTGTGGTCATGTTGTGGCAATAAACTCCAACTATTTTACCATTAAGTCTTTTGATTTTATAACTGTTTTAAATGTAACTTGTCCTATCCAGCAAATCAAGCTTACCGGCTTGCCAATTTCACACTACAGCTGAAGGTTCTGTGGTATTATAGATTCCTGTAGTGAACCAGCTTCTCCTCTGCAGTGACTTAGGCTAAATCCAGATCACACTGGCTCACAGCTAATCCCACAGGATCAAACGCTGGGATGTCCCTCACAACAGAGGTGCTGAAAAACTGCACTATACCAATAGACTGCCATTTTAACCCTTCATTTCTGACCCTGCAGAATGTCATGACATTTTCATTCTCAATCCTCATTTTTCTCGCTACGTTTACAATAGAATTGTTCAATTTTGCTAGTCCAGACTAAAAGGTGAAGTGTGCAGCAACTATAAGCCATTTGTGTCTCTGTGGCGCGATCAAATCATTACTCGATTTGAATCCTGAAAAGCCCAACATTGGCTCAGTCAATGGGAGATGGGGGAAGTGTTTAGGAATCCTGTCACTGTTTTCACAGTTCTGTTTGGTGTGACAGAGATTACACTATTCTTCCTTTAAAGAACATCTCACACATAAACTTCCGTCATCATTTACTCACTTTTATGTCCTTTCAACCCATAAGACATTTTTCTTCCAAAGAATACAAAAGGAGGAATTATTAGCTTGTTTTGTGTGCAGTTACAATAATCGACTATAAAAAGCGGTCCATGCAACTCACATGGCTTCAAAAGATATAAGAATTAAGCTCACAAACCATACAAATCTACTTTTACTTTATAAAACATCTGTACCTTTAAAAACTTTGTCAGTTAAAAATTCTCTTATAAGTAAGACATATAATCGGGCAGTTAGTCATTTCAGACTTCCTGGGATCACTTTGCCTTTTCACAGTGTGTTGTTTAACTCCTGGAGGAACAAAAAGCCAAACTGCTAATGGTGAACTGTGTTTAGATGAAGCAGGTGCAAAATGTGTAGAAGAAAGACAAACTACAGTATGACGGTTAGAAAAAGCACTATAGCACCATGATACTGCTGAAATCAGATTGTAAAAACATGGTGCTAAGTGATTATCCATATCCACATTTGTTGAATTTATTAGCGTGCATGTTTTCTGAGACTCAAAATCATGATCTTGCTTTTGCTTTAAATTATGTATTTATTATTGTTTTATTATTATTATTATTATTATTATTATTATTATTATTATTATTATTATTATTATTATTATTATTATTATTATTATTATTTATTATTATTATTATTTTTTTTTTTTTTGTTACAGGGCCATATTTATGTGGTACTAGGAGGTACTTACAGAGCAAAATAACACAGTATGACATGTCCAAAATAAAATAAAATAAAATAAAATAAAATAAAATAAAATAAAATAAAATAAAGCTGTAAATGATCTATGATCAACAACAAAAACTATAAAGAGAAAATAATACAATAATTGTAGGGTATTTGATATGACTTGTCTTTTAAAACACTTCCTTTTCTTTTCTCTTACAATGACGGATTTATCGACCTGCTATCCTGTTAGCAAATGTAAACATGGCCTTCTGTTTTTTCATCAGAATGTTTTTTTTTTCACCAGCTTAGACAGGATTGCCCTAAAGATCACTCATAATGGGGTTGTTCCAGCCCTGCAGGATGATCCATTGGTGGAGCAGGTTTTGATTGGGGAGCAATCTTTCCTCTTCAGGAAGTCATTAACACAGCGGTGAGACAGTAGAGAGCAGAAGCCTCATTTTTCCAATGCAGAAATGATCTATAAAAGACGGCATTGGAGGGAATCTCAGGTAACCTGATTTGTGTGAGCTAGAGAGAAAGAGACAGATAAAATAGATTGTCTAGTCTTGGTTATGACTAATGCCCCAGTGTTTCCCTTTCTGAGGAAACTGTCTGGATTGTGGGATTGCCTCAGATGAGGGTTCAGTAAACATTAGAAAAACATCTTAGTAAGCTTGAGAAAACTTATTCATTTTTTGAAATAGGTGGATGTAAGCATGGGACAAGTAATTGTGATGATAAAAAAAGCCTGATATAGTTCTCAGTGCCATTTTCAACTGGTTGTTTAAATGTCAGTATCAAACAATTTCTTTTTTTTTTTTTTCTAGTTCAGAAACATTTCTTGGAAGAAAAAGTGATTTGTCATTTTTTATTCAGGCCAGACCTAAAGGTGAAATGTGTGTATATGTGTGTATATCGATATTTTTCCTGTGTAAAACTCTTTTATCCCAGCTCATGACACATGGGGTGGAAACATATCATAGTTACCCATGGATTTCTATCTGGAAAATAAGTAAAACGTTCAGCAGATTTAGTTTTTTTTTTTTTTTGTTGTTGTTGTTTTTTTTTTAATAAGAATAAAATGAAAACTAACACACACGTGTTGTTTGTGTGTGTGTGTGTGTGTGTGTGTGTGTGTGTGCGCGCGTGTGTGCGTGTGCATGTGTGTACGTGTATAAGCATTTTTGCACTTCACAAGTTAAAAATCTAAACCATTTTCTTAAACTGCACACACAAGCTGTGTTATAAATTTATCTTATCTACACAAATCTAATTTATTTTGTGCAGAATGATCTGTTACTTCAACACAATAACTCCTCCATTCATCTGTGTTTGAAATGTTCAGTTATGACTAATTTAATCTAAAGATAGAGATGCAAGCTTTAGGTTCAGTGGAAACATGGAAACGACAATCACTGAGGTTCAGAATTTATTTATTTATTTTATTTTATTTTATTTATTTTTTTATTTTTTGACAGGAGCTGTATAGCAACAGCCATTGCATTGTAAAATCTTGCGGAGTACACAACTGGGAGGTGAAACATTCACCATTAAGAAGTAGTCCGTTCTTTCTTCCTGAAAGTAATAACGATGTCAGCAATTCTGCACAACATCGTGGTGTATGAGAGTGTCCCCTTGGGTGTCAGAGAGGACTAAACTGAAGAAGATATTGATAATTATAATTATCAAGGGATTTTAATTGTTTCAAAAGCTAAAATATAATGAATCATAATGATAAAAAAAAAAAAAAAAAAAAAAAAAAACACCGGAGGACAAAACATGTTATCTCACTAAACAGCATTCTGCTGAGATTCAGTGGAATGTGAATTTCAGACATTTACTTACTATTTATTTAAAAATATGTAAAGTAACATCTGCTGCAGACATGAATATGTCTAACGTCAAAAACTTGTGCGTGACGATTAAGATACTATCAGTGAGCTAAGAACTCCACTGCTTTGTTGCCTTCTGCTCCTCTTATTATTATAATTTTGCTTACTAAAATGTGTCCAAACCTGTTTTTAAAGTAAAACCAATTATGCATTTAATTATTCTCATGCACATGTAAAAATATAATTGATTTGACATATATTTTCAAAGATACCGTACCCTAAATCTAACCACTTCTTAGCAATATAAAACATGTAACAGGCATAAAAGTACAGTTACTTCAATTTATTGAAATAACTGACCAAGAACAGTATTAGTATTACAAATGATCTGTGGTGCATTCTAAGATTTCTGAAAGAATATGATATCTTCACACTTCACACTTTATTTTAAGGTCCAATTCTCGCCATTAATGAACCATTAACTACGACTTTTGCCTCAAACTCCTAATTTGCTGCTTATTAATAGTTAGTAAGGTAGTTGTTAAGTTGAGATATTGGGTAGGATTAGGGATGTGGAATATGGTCATGAAGAATATGTGCTTTATAAGTTCTAATAAACACCCAATGGGTTAATAATAGGCATTCTAATAATAAGCAACTAGTTAATAGTGTGAATTGATCCCTATACTAAAGTGTTACCGATATCTTTATGTGTGGAACAGGGTAAAACTTAAGGTTTTAATTGCTGAAAAACACAATCATTTCTCATTTAAAGGGAAAATCTAAGCCTTAGCACATCACAGTTGTCACAAGACACAAGATTCAATGTCATTCCGCTTCTCAGGGGTAAATTTTGAATGTGTGTGGTGTTAACATTGTGGATGGAGAGGTGATCAGGGTTTGTTCCTCACACAAAACAATCCTTTGGCCTTGCAAGACATGAGATATTTCTAATTTTTAACAATTTCAAAACGACATTGAATATTTCTCCTTAATAGTGACCATTGGAATAAGAACAAGTTGTTCAATGTATCATTTTACAGGTGTCACTAAACTGCTTATAATCACTGTTTTCATCATTTTGTTTGTGTTTATTCAGATGGTGAACTGGAAAAAAAAAATATTTTTTGCATTATTGAAAATGTTTTGATAACAGGAATTATGAGATGACAAATTAGAACTCTCAGAAAATTCAGTTTACAAGTTGTAATTATCAGTTCTGAGAGGACATGAACGTTCAAGTCAAATCTTACAATTATGTAAACCTTTCTTTCTGAATCTGCCCTATTTACTTGTATACACATCATTCACATTGTTCTTATCTGTGATTGTTGATTTATTTCTCTTATATTGTTTTTCACTTCAGGATAATCCCATTAATGAGTGTTTGAAATAAATGGTTATAATGCATTTGGAGTGAAATGCCTGTAAGCTGCTAATTTCTTTTGCTTCCTTTATCTGAATTTGTGTTATAAAACTATCGGCCCTCCAGATGCCTTGCATAGACTTCCATCAATTCGTTACATTAAATAATTACAACTTAATATAGGCCCTATTGCAAAAGATAAGTCTTTCGTTGACTGAGAATTAAAGAAATGGATGGCAGTCCTTTTCTCAGGTTTAAGAAATGCTTCAGGGGGTCATTTCACACTTCTTTTCTTGCTCGGGAAGACTTCCATTGAAAATGATTGGCTAAGTGCTTTTTTTTTTTTTTCTCTCTCTCTCCATGGGAATAATGTGTGAAAGGTTTTCTTTGTGGAGATTGGTTAGTGATCTTTCATCAAGGATTTATGAATCTGAGTACTACCTGATCAAGATGATCAGTACAGTTTTGTGGCATATAATGTTAAATCAAATACATGTGCTGAGGTTCTGAATGTTTAAATTAAGGAAAAGGCTTTTATCTTTGTATCTTGTCTTCCTGCTGGGCTGTAATGTCAGGAATGTGTATGTGTTTATATCATCACAGCTGAACACTATCTATCCTCTATAATTAAATTTCGCAATATCCTCCATGTCCGTTTCCTTAAAAGGTAGCATCAACTCCACACCATGGGAACACTTATTTTAACATCAATAAATGACTGCAACCCATGATGCATTTATCTTTGTGCTATTACTGACAGATAAACCATTCGGAAACAAAGCAAAATACACACAGAATTTAGCCTTTAGCCACTTTTCTGTAATTGTAATCATTTGTTACCCATTTGTTGCTCATGCTTGTAAATGCTAATTTGTCCGTCATTTGTATGCCCATTAACAAAGATTGGTGTGTGTGTGTGTGTGTGTGTGTGTGTGTTTGTGTGTGTGTTTGTGTGTGTGTTTGTTTTGGCTAGGCACCCAGTGACATTGGCACTACTTTATACTGAAGATCTGGACTATGAATTTGCTGTGTCGCCCATTCTGTTTTTATATTTCTCATTACTTCCACACAAAATAACATGTAGCCTATATATATTTACTCAAACACTGAAACAACAATATTAATGTGCACACAGGAACATTCAATATGACACACAAGGACACTGTTAAAGGGATAGTTCACCCAAAAATGAAAATGTGCTGTTAATTTAATCATCCTCAGGCCTTTCATAATGTAGGCGAAAATTAATAAAATTAATGCATGTGGCTCCTGACAATATATTAAAGTCATATGAAGCGAAACGAATGGTCTGTGCAAGAAACTGAATATTATTTGCAAGATTAACTGAAATCCATAGCATCAGGCAACAGAGAAATCCAGTTGTTTATTTTATTTATTTTTATTTTTTTTCACGAATAATAATAATAAAAAAAAAAGTCACCTACATCGTGCATGTTCCTAAGGGTGGGTAAATTAACACCAAATTTTCATTTTTGGATGAACTATCCCTTTAAGGGTATGCCACATTATAAATGTTCACTTTTAAGACAGTAAACATCATTGATAGTCAAATGTCAAATGTCATTGGACAGAAATATAATTTACGGTAACACTTTATTTTAAGGTGACTTTGTTACACGTTACATGTACTTACTATTATAATAACAATAAATTATGCATAATTACATGCAAGTAACCCTAAGACAAACCATAATCCTAACCCTAACCATATAGTAAGTACATGTAGTTAATTAATATTACTCAGTACTTAAATGTTTAATCGCACTGTAACAAGGACACCTTAAAATAAAGTGTAACCGGATTTGCTATATAAATATTGTGGAAGACAATAAAAGGACATTGGCAAAGTAAATCTGAATAAGTTGATCTTTTTCATGAAGAAATAGTTCCTTAGGGTAACAATTCCAGGTTGCAACTTTTATTCAATGCAGACTAGTATAGACCATATGCGCAAGAGAAAAAAGCACACAGCCATCATTAGAATTTTGTCTTTGAACTTTTTTTTTTGCAGTAGCTCTGTACATTCTATAGCATCGCTTATGAAGAGCAATTAGCTGGTGAAGTGGATTTATGTATTGTAGAGCTAACAAAATTTATCATGAGAATTGTAATGTTTGATGTCATACAAATGTCAGTAGACCGGGAACATTTTAAAATGAGCGTTTCATTCATAAATCCGTAAGATCTTACATTCATGCTGTGGAAATACAATCTGGAAGCACAGTGCTGAAAAGGGTTGGAGCTACATAAGGTCTATAGTTTGCTGGTGTTAGTGAGGTTTTGGGTACTTGGCACCTGGTCAGCCAGGGAGATCATTTGGCTGACCAGTTAAACCAGCTGAACACCATCTTAAACCAGTAAATCTGGTTTAAGTTGTTAAAGTTCTGCTCGGGACACCCATTTGGCCAGCCATGATGGCATGCCCTAGCAACTCGCAGGAAAACCCAGGGCAGTGTGATGTTCCTCTCCAGGCTCTGGCCGGTGGGTCTTGACGTGTACTGATGGGGTTGTCAGCATGAGACTGTTCACGATAATCCAGTTGGGCTTGTTTAAGGGCTTGCTGCTTTAGCTCACAGCTGAAAGGCTAATTTCATCAGCCTGCATTGCTATGCATCTCAGCAAATGGCATTAGCCTCAAATGAGCTGATAGAGCCAGACGCTCTGTTTATTATCAGCAACTATTACTCATCCTCTGCATCAGTTCCCACTGCTCAAGCCCTGCCGAGCACATGTGAGAGAGAGAGAGTGCCGGTAAAATAGACGGGAATAGAGAGGGGGGAGTATCCTTGCATTCTGAGACCATATGGGACACGCTGAACCCTAATGGAACCAAAGATTGTGTAATCTTCTGTTTTCAGGCCAATTTAACACACTAGACAAATGTTTATATAATTAGTGGTGATTGTTAAAGGTTAAGTGAGTACATTCTGTGTCACTAGAATCACCTAACAAACAGGTTTCTTGAAAATTCCTTTCATTTGCTAGTGCTTGGAAAGCAGAAATTCCACACCATTAGTCGAGCTGATATCGCTGTGTTGGGATGTTAAAACAGAGCAATGTTTTGAGAGATCCAGGGTCATAACCAGTATAGACAAGTCCCCTCAATAATTAGATATGGCCTAATTGTCTCCTTCAATAGATGATATTCTGGGGTTCTCTTCCCAAAAGCAACTATGGTTGCCAAAAGAGTTCAATGGAACTTACCATCATAGTTAGCTAATGATGCTTTTGGGAAACACACCCCTGATCAGCTGCACTCCATGATGCACTGCTCTCTGTGAGGTTAGTATGACAAAATGTTTAAATGTTATATGATGAGGGTAATCTTCCTAAAATACCAAAATGTTTGAGATCAATCGAGCCAATCGAATCAAGGAAAAGTGTGCTTTACTGTTCTCATAAGCTGAACATGAAAATGCAGCTCTTCAGTTTTAATGTGCAAGTTAAGAAATAGCTAACAAAACCAAAAGTAATATTCAGTGATGCAAAGTATTTGATTTTTGTGTCAAATGTTGCAGTTTTTAATTGAAAGTACATGTAATATATATATATATATATATATATATATATATATATATATATATATACACACAGTGCCCTCTAAAAGTTTTGGAACAGTAAAGACAAAATTGCTCTGTTGGCTTTGGAGTCAAGACATTTACAAATATGATTAAAAGATGAAAATGAGACAAAACTACAGAATGTCACATTTTATTTTATTATTGGGTGATTCAACACATAGATGTTTTACCAGCTAAGTTCAGCACTTTTAGAGTTTCATCCCCCTATCTGATGTGAGCATAAGTATTGGAACAGTTGCCTCACAGGTCTTTCTAAGTGATCAGCTGTGTCCTGTTGCATTAATTCTTCAGAAATTAAAAGCAGGGAATGTGTCGTATCAGTTATATCCATTACTTCTGCATTCTGAATCTTGCATTCGATGATGACACACACAAACCAGGATGAAGATGAGGGAGCTGACTTTGAGAGAAAAGCAAGCAATTTGAATGCTAAAAGAAAAGAGGAAGTCAATTAGAGCTATAGAAAAAACAAAGGGCATGGAGAAATCAAGAGTTTGGAAACCACCAGCAACCAACAACTACCTGATCGGTTGAGAAAACAACAGTAGTTGATGACAGACAAATCATAAAAGCTGTGAAAATGAACCCTAAAAGACGTGTCTGTAAAATCACCAACAACTTCCAGAAAGCTGGGGTGATGCTCTGACAATCTACTGTCCTCAGGAGACTTTGACACAGAATTACAGATGCTACACAGCAAGATGCAAACCTCTGACCAGCACCAAAAATAGAAAGGCAAGATCAGAGTTTGCAAAAAAGCACAAAGGTGAGCCAGAAGAGTTTTGGAACTGTGTTTATGGACCGATGAGACAAAGATGAACCTTTATCTAAGTGATGGGAAAGCAAAAATGTGGAGAAAAAAAAGGAACTGCAAAAGATCCCAAGCATACAGCCTCATCTGTAAAGCATGGTGGAGGTTGTGTCATGGCATGGGCATGCATGGCTGTCTCTGGAACAGACCCTCTCAACTTTACTGATGACTTAATGCATGATGACAGTAGCAGAATGAATTTGGAAGGGTACAAAACCATCTTGCCTACCAATATTCAAGAAAATGCCACCAGATTCACTGGGAAGTGCTTCATATTGCATCAGGACAATGACCCAAAACACCCTGCCAGTTCAGTCAAGGAATTTATAAGGGCAAAGAAATGGAAAGTCTTAGATTGCCCAAGTCAATCTCCAGATTTAAATCCGAATGAACATTAATTTCACCAGCTGAAGAGGAGTGTAAAGGCAGAAACTCCCCAAAACAAGCAACAATTGGAATTGGCTGCATTAAAGGCTGGGAAAAGTATCAAGTATTTCAAAGGATGAGACCAAGAGTCTGGCGATGTCTATGGGTCACAGACTCACTGTTGTGATTGTGCGCAAGGGATCTGCAACTAAATAATAGCTTTTAATCTTTTATATCTGCCTTATGTTCAACTGTCCCAATACTTATGCTCACATCAATGAGTGGGATGAACTCTAAAAGTGCTGTTCTTTTTATTTGGTAAAACATTTATGTGTTGAAACGGCTAATAATAAAATGTGACATTCTGTAGTTTTGTCTCATATTCATCTTTTAATCATATTTGCAAATGTCTTGACTCCACAGCCAACAGAGCAATTTTATCTTTACTGTTCCAATACTTTTGGAGGGCACAGTATATTATATATATATATATATATATATATATATATATATATATACACACATACATATAGGGTTAGGTAATCTGCAAAATGTTAATTATATTACCAAAATAAGAGGGATCATACAAAATGCATGTTACTTTTTATTTAGTACTGACCTGAATGAGATATTTCACATAAAAGACGTTTGCATATTGTCCACAAGAGAGTTTACTTTCACTTGATTCTTAATACTGTGTTGTTACCTGAATGACCCACAGCTGTGTTTTTGTTTGTTTAGTGATAGTGGTTCATGAGTTTGTCCTGAACAGTTAAACTCATTTTTATAAATTGAACTATTATTTTCTCTTTTGGACTATATGTAAATATATTTTATGTGAAATATCTTACTCAGGTCAGTACTAAATAAAAAAAAAAAAACAAAAAAAAAAAACATGCATTTTGTATGATCCCTCTTATTTTGGTAAAATAATTAACATTTTGCAGATTCTGCAACTTTTGACCTCAACTGTACATATGACTTTGCCATATTTAAAGAGGGACCCAAGTAATACCTATGGACCAGTATATTTTAGATGTATACCTGAGGATGTTTTTTTTGTTGTTGTTGTTTTTTTTTTTTTTTTTGTTTGTTTTTCACCTGCCACTAGCAACCCTCCAAAAAACAGCCATATTTCAATGCACTGATAACGCTCTGGCAACTACCCACAACAACCTTGTAACATGTCGAAGGTACATGTTAATCATGTTGAATATCAAATGTGCAGAAATACATAATATTTAGTAAAACAAGGCAGCTCAAGCTGTGTATTCCACTCAGAATTCTGTTCAGTTGTTATCTTCTATGCCCACATCAAATGAAAACCACTGACCTTTACATATTATATAAGGTGACGAAGCTTCTTTTTCACCGTCTTTCTCTGTCTCTCATACACTATTTCACCCACATACAACCATCAGAAAGGCAATCAGACAGAAATTGGTAATGCAACAAGGTTTTGGATGAAAGAGAAAGAGAGATAGAAGATGTATAGAGAAAATTGAATCATATATTTAATTTCAAACTATGAGAATTTATATAAATTAAAAAAGACAAATTTTACTTTTTTTTCAAAATAATTAACTTGTTATAAGCAGGAAGAAAAAAGGAAAAATAGTTAACTTATTTATATCAGAACTTGTGACAGATTTCATTCACAGCAGGTTACATTTCCGACAATCTTTACTGAGCAAGAGGACCGGATGTTTTTGAAGGACCATCTTCCTTCCAATGCTTGTTTATATGTGTGTGCCCACTTCCCAATACCTTCGTGACAAAATTGTGTCCAAAATCAAACTTCGTCCAAGCATGCCAAATTATTTATTATTTATAAATAATTATTAATTTAAAACAATAGAGTTCTATTGTATGTCCTCATTTAAATAGCATGTTCGGTACACGTGTCTTGTGTGCGAGGTTCAGTGCACAGGCTTGCAACTGACACCACAACTGAACCTTACTTTACTATAACTGCACAGAGACCTTGCACAAAGCTGCTCCTGAGAACATTGGCTTCTTTTTCTGTGCCAGGACAGCGGCAACAACACAGAAATGTCAATCTGGATCACAGAAGAGGGAGAACTGCAAATTTCCGCCTCACGTTCAGTTTAAGCTTCTCTGCTGGTCTTTAGGGACAGCATACTGCCACCACTGAAGGAAATATTTCATCCCCCCTTGGGTCTGAGAGACATATGTTTGTTTATATATGGGTCATTGTGTTTATTTATTATTTATTATTATTATTATTATTTTGTTTTTTTATATCAGAGATTTTTATACTGAAAGAAAACATGAAAAACAGCTCCTGCTGCCCTAGAGTTGCATTCATTGTGCACTCCTTCTCAAATTCACATTCTCCATAATGAGCCTGTGATGTGAAATTTATTACATATATTGTGCCATCAATGCTCCGCAATGTTCTCTTTGTCTGTTTATCAGCTCTCGGGTTTTATTCTGAGGTAAAGATTAAATTGGCAGACCAAGCAGAGTTGGCAGAATACCAGTAGTCTTACTACCATAAAAGTGAAATGATGATTGTAATACATGGGTCATTGGTTTCAAGTTTTGAAATATTCATATTAACTCATGAAGATTTTAGACCCAATTTGCTCTTGCAGAAGTGTACCTGTCACAGTAATTTACATTAGTGTATCATCAATGAACATGACATTGATCATTCTTGCTTACCTTGATATTTCTCATTGTGGTTACATGCCTGTTTGTTTACATAAGACTTTGCTTAAAAAAAACAAACAAACAAAAAAAAAAAACAGTGGCAATGAAAAGTGGCAATACAACTAACCTAAAACTAACATAATTTCAGTGCTGGGTAGATTACTTAAAATTTGTAGTGCTTTACTGACTGAAATGTGTTACTTAGTAACTTATTATTATCTCAGTGGTTATTTTAAATAAATTTAGTAGGTGAAAGAGGTTCTGCCAAAAAAAAAAAAAAAAAAAAAAAATTGGCACCCTGCACTACATGTAAATAAGAAATAACATGAATTTGTGCAAAAGTCTTCCAAAGACATAGTTATGTGTGATTAAATAACATACTGAGTGATAATTAAAAAAAAATAAAATAAAATAAATAAATAAAAAATAAAAAAAGAATGTATTCATCAGTAGTTAATGCAATGTTGAAAAGTTGAGAGGAAAAAAAAACTATTATTTTTGTACATCCTGAGGTCAAATGCTGTGTGGCCTCTCAATATTCTGTGTGTATTATAGCCTTATGACTATTAAGAGTTTTTGGAATCTGATTACATAATCCAGATTACATGTAATCAGTTACTACCCAGCACTACTTACTATATGGGTCAAATACTCATTATTCTTATACTGACTTATGTCAAACATGTAGAGAAATTTGATTTCTATGATGCAGAAAACACAGACAGGATCGCAGAATCCAATTATATTAATGAAATTATATAATGAAGAATGTATAATGCAGAATGTATAAAGTCATAGAATTTTGTTCATTTTTGAATTTATCAAACATAGGGCTGCACAAATAATTAAATGTAAAAATTTCACCATTTAATTTGATAAAAACTATTGTCAAAATACACAGAAACTCAAGGGCCTTCACTACAAATGGCCAAAAATAAAGTTCAGTTTAACAAACACATTTTGATATAAATGTATTACTGTATTGTGTGGTAAAATGTAATTCTGAAAGTAATAATAATAATAGAATTTATTTAAAAAAAAAATTAAGGAATATCACACTATCACCATTTTTTTTTTATTTTTTTTTTTTTATGTTTTTTGTTTTTCTTTCTTGTTTCTTGTAAAGGATCTTGTACCTCTACTTATTATGCTATTATATTACAATTATATCAGTGGAATAAAATTGTCTTAAAATTAATAATATTATCACAATTATTTCTTGAACAATATATCATCCAACTAAAGTTGTTATTGTGACATTGCTACTCAGGAAAAAAAAAAAAAAATCATCTGTACATAAAATCCCACAGACTCAATCAATTTCATAGCATGATTGCTTTCATTTTGTTCGAAGCCATGAAACTAAAAACAAGTTTATTTATTTATTTATTTATTTATTTTATTTTCTGTTTTCAATTCACCTTTCAGTCAGAATCCATCCAAAATGCAGCCATGCAAATACTTTCAAATCACAGAGTGTACAGAGATTATTGTGTCTCATGCTTTGGGACATCTGTTAGATTTCCAGGTACTTGGAGCCATAACTGCAATATGATTGCCTCCAAGTTTAGAAGAACTGTTGGAACCAGAAGGGTCTAACTGGCTTTATTTGGTAATCAGACAACTGGCACAAACTTAGGGAAAGGGACAAAAAGCCTGTGTCTCACAGATAATGCTCCCCCGAAACTCTCATTTGATTGCCGTAAAGACAACACTATCGAACCACACACATCCATGAATTGTCCCTGGGTGATTCCTGCCATAATTATCATGGCTTATCTTGATATGCTGCCTCCACATTGAGCTGAATCCAAAACATAGCATTTATTTCCCCATTCCTGGCAGCACTTTGCTGATGAGAATTACGTACAGTGTAAACCGTCCTTACCTCAGGTGGTATGAAGTGAGAGTTCTGGGGAAAAGTTCTCAGAAGTAGAAGTTTGCGAGTGTTAAATATGATAACCAAAAGCACGCTCTTCTCAACACCTGTGCTTACTCGTCCTTTCTGAAGGTTCTGGGTAGATAATGTAGTACCTTTGCTTTCAGTTCTTGCAATTTGCAGAACAAGAGCACCGCTCACTGTTGCACTCTTGATGCTAAAGCCGACAAATCTGGCTATGCCGAGCGCTGCTCGCTTTGCTTGATTTTTGCACTTCAAAAGGTGGCGCCTGGGCAAATTTCCCTCTTCAGGAGATCCGCTTACTCTGGTTAATTGAGTCAAGGGCTTTGATGGTGTGAGGGAGAATGGAGGAATTCAGCTCCGACAGTAATTACTCTACTGAAATCTCCTTCTGTTCGTGCACAAGCTTCAAATGCTGCTGGGGAGGAGCTGAAGGGATTCAGGTCGAAAGTCTTGCTTCTGTTTGTATTTCCATTGAGACCAATATACTCCGAGGTTGAATTTATCCTGATAATACAATCTCTAGCCATTATTTGCTTTACGGCTAAAGGATGTCTGTGAAAAGACATGAAAAAAAGAGGGTGTTTTTTAGCCATCTGGATCTTTCAGAGCATCATCTGGTTCAATAGACGGAAAGGGTGAAGTGTTTCAGACTCTTAAGAAGGATGAGTCTTCACTGGAGTCTGATGAGGTCAACTGAGATAATGAAGAATGACTGCAGGACATAAGGGGTGAACTAAATCACATGGTTTGAAAAATCATGGGGATGGTTTAGTGAAGGCTTGGAGGATGGATTGTAATATCTGGCCTAGTTTTAAGTTGGTGTTTTCATAGCAATCAATAAAACAGTGAGAATGAGAATCCTCCTAACTCCTCTGGAAAACATGTCCATCTCTCACACAAATTGGAGCGAATCAGCCATTGACTTGTGGGAAATGGATGTCCTGGGTGGCCTCTTTATGCTTATGAGGGATTTTTAAAAGAGTAGTTCAGCCAATAATGACAATTCTCTCCAAATTTGCACACCCTCATTTAATTGCTGATTAAATAGGCTTTTATTGTGAGCTTAACAAACATGATCATTATTAATTAGTTTTCAATGGAAAAAGCTGCAAAAATCATCTTTTGTGTTGCATAGGAGAACAAAAACAGCATACAGGTTTGTAATGGCATAAAGGTGAGTAAATAATGACAGATTTTTGGATGAACTGTCCCTTTATGCCAGGTGCACCTCACACCACATGCCATTACTTCCAACTTTTGTCAAATCATCAAAATAATGTGAAAAAAAAAAAAATAAATAAATATATATATATATATATATATATATATATATATATATATATATATATATATATATATATTATTTGTGTGTATTTTGGATGATGCATAAAATGCTATGAAATTAGTTTTACCAAATTAAAGGGCTATCTATTTTATTCCATTTTATTTATTTAAAAAACAAACAAACAAAAAAAAGTTTCAAATATCACTTCCACCACAAATACTATTAAACACAACACAATAATTTAAAATACAGTGCAAAATGAGATGAAAATGTTCATGATTTTCAGATGAAAATAAATGACAAAAATCGCTGATTACAGTTCTATGTGTTTGAATACGGTATAACTGCTAGGTCATAGCTCTGACTCAAATGTTTGTTTCCCGATATAACTTGAAGTTTAAACTTCAACTCCCTAAAATTAGTGACTTGTTCAAAATCACTAAGGTCACAGGGTTCTCTCAATACTTTTCATTTTTCTGACCATCACTGAAGGCCCATAGGACCAACTTCCAGGTTTTACATCTCCATGTTTGCAACTGTGGATGCTTGTGTGTCACGCCACAGTACTTTTATCTGTGGTTTATGATTGCGTTGCCTCAGACTTTGAAATAATATATCAAGTGCCAGCAGCACAGAGAGTAGCTCTTGACGTGAGAAGAAAGAAATCTGGGAGATATCAGTGAGGGCTTTTTCTTTAAGCCCCTTCAAAGACACAGTCATAGCAAGGGCCACGACAGACATATTCAAGAGCTGAGACCAAGAGGGAATACCAAGGAATAGTAATATGAGATATTAATGGCAGAAATATTGAATGAGACACAGAGAGAAGGAGACAATAAGGAATGGACTGATGCTGACAAAAATAACAGTGTGAAGAAGCATGTATTGGATAGGGACAGAGAGAAAAAGGACACTATAAAACAAAAAACAAATAAAATAAAAACTTGACATAACTGATCCGTGTTTGGTTCGCTTTGAGCCACAAGACCCTGAAGTTAAGAAGTTCAAAAGTTGAATGTGAACATATTGTGACTCAACATGATGCAATCGTGTTGTCCTTTCACTGGGTACCCAAGTATTCATTCAGATGCAACATGAAAACATGAATATATGCTATCCATCAAAGCAATGTTGTCACCAACAGTTTAACTTGTATCCTCTTGACAGTGATGGGACACATTAACTGTGTTAGAAAGCCTAATGAGCTGTCTGCTGCCTACATACAGTATGCATCTGAGTGCCAGGAAGGGCACAGAAGTCTTGACACACCGTTGATTTGGACATTTTTCACAGAATGTAATGACACCTTTCTGCAATAATTAGCCTCGTAAATCTATATATATATATTTTTTTTACTTTATATTTCCATTTTTTAAAGGTTAATGTACATTTTTATCACCATACGTTATATAAAATTATAGTTTCTGAGGGAGTGACTGACAATTTGATGTCTTTCTCTCTTCTAACTGCCATAATCCATCTGTCTGCAATTGGAAACTTTTTTTTTTTTTTGGAAAGTTGCGGGAATGTGAATACTTTAGTGTTTCTTTCCTTGTTGGAGCAAATGGGAATGCATTTTATAGGTCTCCAATTGACCTCTATAGATGTTTTTTTTTTATTATTATTTATTTATTTTTTATTTATTTTAATTTTTTTCAAATCTCTAGAAATTTACAGTAACTATGCATAGTATTCACTGCAGTTTCCCGCTGAAAAGAAACATTGACAGTAAAACACCAACACGTTTAATTAATTTTCACACAAATGCTGATTATAGGGGCAGATTATCTATTTATAAAGATTAATAAAGGATCACTTGCAATTGTTTGCACAATACCATGTTATGACTTCAACATGCTTTTACCATAGTGCATGGTTTGCAAATCAAGACATTTTGACGTTTGCACCACATATCTCCATATGTATGGCTTTTCTGACACATTCAACTTGCTTGACATAATTGCTCGAGCATTTGGCTATGATTCCCGTGTAATAAGACTCATGCTAAAAGAGCTCAAACCTTTTGAATCAAGCTAAAATAACATGGCTGTTTCAGCAAATTGTCTTGCATTGCTTTTGCTAACACTACTGGTTAGGTTTAGCTTAGGTGGTATGTCATTTTCAAACGCGAGAGCATTAACCTTTTAACACTTCTCACCTGACATTTCAATTTATTTAATTTACCGCAACTAGCATAATAAAATATTGCCAAATTCACTTTCATCCGTTTTGAATAAAACAGATTAGACATTTCATTTCTAAACTCCTGCAATACGTACGACAATCAATGTAGGCCTAATAAAAAGCCAGATTTCACATTCTGTTTCAAATAACATGACTAAACATGTCTTTTATGCCATTTACTGGACATTTCACTTCGCGACTGAAAGTGTTGCAAATGTCCCAGAATCAATGCAGCCTAATACTAGTACAGGCCGCTTTTTGCCAAATAAACACAATTTCAATTAAAAAAATAATAATAATAATATTAAAAAAAAAATAAAAATAAAAGTGCGGTTAATGCAGATTCAATTTGACCATATGAATCACCCCATAGTCCAAACCAGCATTGTAAATCTGCGGTTTTTCCCTTTAGCTAACATTATTTGTAGCGCTTCTCCCGTCCAATTATATCAAAGGGCTTTGTGCTTTGTTACTTCTGATAAGAAACAAAGTCTCTGCTGTCAAATTCTTTCCATTTAATCACAAAGGACAATGGATGCCATTATGACGCTCTTAAATGTGGTGTGACATTGCTGTATCCGCCTCAGTTCAAGCAGCAGCGTGGAGCACGTTGAGTCATCACTTCCATTTTAATACAAGTTATAGTGTGAAATAAACATACATGAACATCAGA
>CM077251.1:25373224-25408224 GCA_039654775.1 Spinibarbus caldwelli
AATGGTAATTCAAATAAATGAACATCCTTTTCCTTTTGTTGAGAAATGCCTGGGCTGAGGCATTTGTCCCCTAGGGTGTTGCTGGGTTGTTAAAAAAGCCCACTGATCAAACCCTGCCAGTATTTCCATGTTACTTACTAGGGAAGCGCTCTATATAAGCTATCATTTGTCTGTCTCCAGCTAACCTATTGCATGATCTGTGTGCTCGACCAAAAGGGCACATGATGCATGTGTTTTCAGTGTTTGTTTCTGTTTTATGAGTGTGTAAAATAGGGAAGACTCCAGGAATAGAATTGGGTCTGGCATCTTAGAATCATTCCTCAGAGCTCCTGTATACTTCCACTTGACGATTTTGAGGCGTGAATAGTAGTGTGTCCCTTGGGTGTGCTGTGGTTTATCAACTGCATTTGTCTTGCTCATCTTCTCCTTGAATTGACTGAAGATTTTAGTTTTAGATTTTCTATGATTAATGGAGTGAAATTATAGCTCCTAGCACTTGTAGTTCAAAGTAAAAAAGAAAAGAGAAAAAAAAACAAATCTTATTTAAAATCATTATTATTTTTTAATATTTGAATATAATTCAAAAGTGCCAGCCATTACATGTACTTTCTCCGGATTTTATTACTATTATTATTATTATTATTATTATTATTATTATTGTTGTTGTTGTTGTTGTTGTTGTTGTTAAACATTTTTAAATATATTAAAATTATTAAAACATTTAAAAAATATATAAAAAAGTTATTTAAAAAAAAATATTACACAGTATTACTTTTTGTGTTGTATTTTTGACAAAATTAATGCAGTGAGGATAGCGAGCATAAGACAGCTGCACTGTGAGCAAATAGTCATTCAAAAATTTTTTTTTTGCTAAAAAATGAAAAAAATTAAAATAAATAACTAAATAAAATAAAATTATCATTTGTACACAGTATACAGTATTCATGCATTCACGACCATAATAAGTACTGTATTAACGATCTGTCATTCAATAAGTCTATGGCTCCAGGATCTATAACTTGGACATAATGGGGTCTGGGGCTGGATAATACTGCTACTAATGCTCTCAGGATCATCATAACTTATTCATTATGGAACTGTTTTCCTGAAGCAGCAGAGTGTTCATTAGGAAAGAGCAGCAGAGGAGCTGTCCAGTGCTGAATCAAGGACAAATCTTTCAGAGTAGTACTGAGAAGCCCTACACACATAAATATTGCAGGAACAGTTTGTTTGTGTTACGAAACTGGCATCACTTAAAGCCTTTATACACACAATAATTATTATATGATTATGATTATATATATATATATATATATATATATATATATATATATATATATATATATATATAACCAATTATATATATATATAACCAATTTATCATAGACAAATGTGTTTTATTAGGTTCAAACCTTAAAATTTGATTATTTAACATTAATCAAATTTCTTTCTTTCTTTCTTTCTTTCTTTCTTTCTTTCTTTTTTTCTTTCTTTCTTACTTTCTTTCTTTCTTTCATAAAATAATTTTAAATGAGCTATTTATTATTATTATTATTATTATTATTATTATTATTATTATTATTATTATTATTATTAATGATAATAATATTATTATTATCATTGGGTCTAAGGATGGTAAAACAGGTTTAAATTGGAAACTGATTTTCTACAATTTACCAAGTGCACTTTCAATTAATGCCATGGTCATTTCAAAATGTCTTATTACTTCCCTTTGATTATGAGGTGAAATAAGATTGGGACATATTGTATCCCTGACCGATTTCATGAGATGTTTTGTCTTTAAGTTATATAAGGCTTAAAGTGGCTGTAACTGGGCTTTTTAGAACATTTGCAAGAAAGAGAAGAAATGTAACACTGCAGCAAGAGGCTGAAAGGTCATAGTTCCGCCTCCCGCCAAACTCATTGGCCACACTGCTTTGTGGCTTTGGAGCATCTGCAAGCATAGCTGACCCCTGGTCTGCACCATTAGAAATGTATTTCTAAGGATGGGCGACTGGCTCCACTAAAGAGTGGTTCATCTGTCTCCTCATAGCCTCTCGCTACACTGGTGAATAAGTAAACTTCTGGCTCAGTCAGCTGGCTAATTAAATCCGCCGTTGTGTACGGGATGAGGCGAGGTGTCTGCTGCAGCCTCGGAGGAGGGAGCTGGAGCTATGAAGGAGGGACAGGGAATGATAAACACCACCCTAATTAATCTGTTCACTTATTTGAATATTGCACATCTGGCTGGCATGGACGTAAGCTGTTGCTAACCGTGCCTTAAAATCACCATAGTCTGTGTTTTAAGTGTGTTTGTGTGTGTGCAGCTGTGCCTACAGGAAACTGGCATGTGTAATCAAGAGGGAAACTTGTTGAGCATAACTGAATGTGGCAATAATGGTTTCCAATCAGTAGAAAACCATACTTCAAGATTTCCGTAGTGCCCTGCTGAGTTGAACATGCCTGATATGCACTTCAACACAAAAACTGCTATTTAGCTCTTCTAATCTGACATTTAAACAAAAACATAAACACTCAATTTAGTGACATACCTGCATGCTGAGTTCTGGAATATTAATACTAATAGACTCAGTCATCATATACTGTAGAACAACATGCATGCACAAACTACATCTGAAGTGTCTCTAAAGATGTGATATAATCCAAAATAAGGATACAGCCAGCACTCTAAAATTAAAGCTCCAATTAGAAACTAAAAAGTGTTTTTTTTTGTTTTGTTTTTTTTGTTTTGTTTTGTTTTTTGTTTTGTTTCTTCATAAACTGTTTATAAAACCTTTTAACTAAAGAATCAAAACAAATAAAGTGATTTAAAGAACAACATTTTTAACTAAAGTTTTTTTTTTTTTTTTTTTTTTTTTTTTTTTTTTATGTAATTTGAGCTTGGATGTCTCCTCAAACAATGGCTTGAGTGTAACTCTATACCCTTACCTCTTTGAGTATATTAATATGCAAATTAGCCCCACCTCCCATCAGTCACACCAGCTTAGATCTGTTCCACTTTCACTCAGTTAGCAGATGTATACTCTGTAGTAAACACTACACAATGGCAGTGGCAATCTTGGATTAATAGTTATTGCTATGTCATTCATGGTAGTTTTGAGAATGAATCCCTGAGGAATGTATTCAAATTATAGCCTAGAAAGCATGCAAAGAACACTCCCCTTATAATCACTGAAAAACTGTCACTCAACTCAGAGTATCGCGATCTCACAAAGACCGTTATAATCACTGAAGCTCTGAACTGCACAATGAATCTCTTATTTGCATCATGTCTACACATTATTTCTTATAATGAGAGGATTGGTGAGCATGCAGAACTCAGCACTGAACAAAATTCTGGCATTTTGAGTGGTGAGTGGATTCTGACTGACTTAAAAGCCTCTGATTGCCCATTGCATTAATAAAATCAACATATGAATATTAGATGATATATTACTCAACACCGCAAAAAATATGCTGTGAATAAAAACCTTTAACCAGTCGAGATGATAAATATAAAAATCCCCGCACAGCAGGTTGATGGGATTGGTTAAACGTTTGTGACAGCATGAAACGGGTTTGTTTGTTTTTTTGACTGATTTTGGTACACCGCAATTTTAAGGAGAAAATACTCTGCAATGGTGTTGACTGATGAATTTGCACATGGTTTGTCTTTAAGCACATTAAAACACCAGGTAGACATTTAGACAACGTTAAAAACTTGATTTAACTACAGGGGGTCTTTTTCAAACAAAAGCTGAGAACTCATCTCTTACATCAACATTTGACTGCATCGTAAAAAAAAAAAAAAAAAAAAAAAAAAAACTTTGCTTTCCCTGTCTTGCTTGTACTAAACTGAAAAGTGTCTGAAACTTTGTATTACGAGCACTTTCTGTGTTTATTTGCCTCTTTATGATGAATCGCTTGTTGTATTCCTCAGTTGTAAGTCACTTTGGATAAAAGCATCTGCTAAATGATTAAATGTAAATGTAAAATGTAATATCTTTAAAGATGGTAAAATCTGTTAAATTAGCAGACACTCAAAACTACTATACAGTAAAACAAGAACAAAGTTCTTTATTAGCTCTTTAAAAGTGTATCAGGATGTTAGTTCTCATATTCTTGTAATCTGTGAATTATAATACATCCTTTATATATGTCAATGGGAAATAAGAGTGTACTGTACATGATAAAGAAAAGGAAAAACTTGAAAAAAAATCTAGTACAAAATACATTTTATATAATAAAAGGAATTTTTAAATAAAATATTCATTATTTCCTTCCTCTTCTTAAGTATTTTTTTTTTTTTTTTTTTTTTTTTTTTTAATTTATCTTCATTATCATATCAGGGCAGTTGTATTACCCTTTTTGACCCTTTTGCATCTCAAAAAAAAAAAAAAAAAAAAAAAGAAATATATATATATATATATATATATATATATATATATATAATTTAGCATATACCATATACCATATTTCTATCAGTCTTTCAAGCTTTCTAAAACTTAATTTCATCAAGGAATATCCTCCTACACATCACTATGACATCCAAATATCATTATTTGCATGACTATTTATGATCCATGCTTTAACATAAATATATTCCAATAAATCACTCATATTGTCATTTTCGCCCACAGCCAAATCACAGTGGCGGACATATTGTGTTCTGTGTGTAAACAACATTAGCTAGTGTCACATTAGTAAAGGCTAGAGCTTTTGACTTAAAACTGGTGAATTTGTTAGTTCATACTGTTTTGTAAGCTTCAGCACTCCGTCTTATTAATATTCTTTCGCTTCTCAACTCCCTGGATGGAGCATTTGTAAAATAATCTCTAATAGGCAAAGCAGAACAGAGAAGTTGCGTCTTTTTTTGACACAAATGGAGTTATTACATGCTTTTAATGTAACCTAATCAGGTAATAACACCACTCAGTAAGGGCACAGCTCTCCAGTCATATTTCTTTTGTAGCTCTGTGGTTCTGTCGCTGGATAAATGGCCTAAACAGGACTTTCAGCTGGCTACAGATCTGTCACTGCCGGGAAACTAGCAGAGGCCAAAGGTGTTTGTGCCGGAGGGGGTCTCGCTAATTTATGGATTAATTCCTTTTCGTCTCCTCTACAAAGACAGCCAGTGATTTGTTTATATAATTTTACCGCCATCAGGTCTCTTTCTGCCTGTTTATCAAAGGGTTTCGGGTCAGCACTACCTGTCACCACCACTTTCATGTTCTTTATTACACCCGCTGTGACCATTTACACTCGTCTTTGACAACCTGCCAAAAACCCACACAAGTACACGCTTATTCAGTCAACTCATTGATATTTTTTTAACACGTTCCGATTTTCAGAAGTCAATTTCATTCTGCAAATGGAGCCTGGATAATTTTCTCTTGCATGACTCAGTTCATTTCTGCCTTTATTTCTCATAGAACTTCTATAAATTACATTGCCCATCAACCGAAAAGACAAAAGACGCCTGGGCAAAGAGCGGAACATTAAACACAATATTTTAATAAAGCAAATTTTTCATCCACAGTCATTCAGTTAAAGAAAGGTCTTTATTTTCAATTTCTTACTGCCGATCAATGCAGAACAGAACTTTGGCCCCTCTCTGAAATCCCCATCATCATATAATGTCACAGAAATCTAACCAAGAAGGCATATTACCTATTGATTTTATTTCTCATTCAAGGGGGGTGAGGGGGGGTGGGGTGGGGGGGGGGTTGCTAAGACTCACTCTACATCTACAATTTGAAAAATAAACCACAAACTAGAGCTAAGGATTGAACTCCATGGTGGTATATTATTTTCCAATTATTGGTGGAAAGGTGGTCCATCATGATCTCCAAGTGAGGCTAAAACTTTACTTTCCCAAAAACCTAAAGCAATGCTGTCACTAACAGCTTGGCCGCTGCTTTAATTTAAATCAGCCTTTAAAAACTTTCCCATGGCTATGTGTTCCCTTCAAAACTGCGGTCACGTGTCACATTTCCTACACAGCTGCTTTACACAAGCATACTGTATGGAGGACGTGTTATGAATTTTTTTCATGACATATCAATGAAATCATCTAACATTTTTTTTCTTGTCCTTCTGCTGCAGTGTGTTTTCTTGACCTTTTACTTTGCACTCTTTTACAATTCTGACATTCTTTGTGACCTTTGAGTGATTTGCTTTATACAAAAGTATTGCGATTTTGTCTGAATGTGTTCTATGAAATAACTTTTCACAAGGCAGTTATGGTAATAACGATATTGGGAATATAGAGACAAAAGGAGAGGGAACAATTAGATTATCAGCGATGAAGAATTACAGCTTTTTCTGTAATTTAGACACTGATTGCTTATGTGGGAGATGTGGGAATCCAATCTATCACACATTATTTCTGCTTTCATTATCGAAACGTTTAAAGGAAATGGAACAAATTTTCATTTTTAGAAAATGTAGAAGTTGTGGAGAGCAACAACTAATTGTAATCAACTGTTAAAAAATTAAATAATTATTACAGTTAATTAAGAGAGTTGAGAGTGATTAGTGTGGATACCACATTGGCAGATTCATAATGTTTATTATTATTATGTGTCTCTACATAAAGTTAAAACTTCAATAAAGTAAGCAGCTAATCAAAAAAAAAAAAAAATAAATAAATAAATACAAATATATATATATATATATATATACTTAAAAACAAAGGTGTAGAAGAGATAATAATAAAAAATATTATTACCCCAGCGGGATGTGATCTGGATTCATATTGATTGATGTGATGTAGTCGCAATGTTGCTATGAATTTGAAACAGATGCTATTTTAACAATTATATTAATTTGTATTAATCTGCTGTAAACAATGGAAACAGATTGACATCGGACTTAATTATGATTTTATTTGTTTTTCTTTTTTGATGTAGAGTTTCCACAATCATCTAATGACAGAATGTATTAATAGAGCTAATTGAATTTGAGACCTCGTCTTTCATGTAGTAAAGACTGAAATACTTCAAGCAGCAATATCTGTCAACAATAGCTGTCTTTTGATTTTTAGAAATGAATATGTCTTTGATGGCATCCTAGAGATCTGAACAACAAAAGCAACCATTTTTCCTCTGTCATAAGAAAACATCCAACCAACCAACCAACCAACCAATCAATCAATCAATCAATCAATCAATCAATCAACCAACCAACCAACCAACCAACCAACCAATCAATCAATCAATCAATCTCACTTTGACACTTTTTTTAAATGTATTTTTATATTATCACTGTATGAGTGATATGATTTCATGCTATATAATCTAGTGAATGGAATACTTTATAATTGAAATGAACTTCCAATGTACATTGAGTATCTTATATGGAACTAGTTTTAGACACATTAATAGACACAGACATAATCATTTTTATTGAGCTGTATTATTCTTCATTTCTTGATTATTTTTCAAACATAAAGTCATACTATAAAGTGCATCAAACTTGTAGATTTGAAAGGGACAATATGTGAGTGTGTGCAGTCTTGACAACATATTTTAACAGAACTTTAGGTTTTTTGAGGATTTTTAAGGTTGGCTAGTGTTTTTGTAACATCTCTGCTGCACTTTGTTCATCTCAGTATGGCCTTTTTATGTGGCATCAGAGAGCTGAGTGGAGATCAAAGTTCTTGGTGTCAGCTGAGGAAATGTCAAACAAAGAAAAGAAAGAATGAATCAAACAAACAGGTGCTCATGTTGCTGAGAGATCACTATGTTGTCTTATTAGCCTAATGAGCAACACCAGATGCGTTGCCTTTCACCAGTCATGTTCATTTACTGCTAGGCTGATAAGATCTTCAGAAGCCTATGTTATTTGATCTTGCATTGATTTATTTGTTACATCAAGTTTATTTTTGCCGACTGCAGTCGTGAGTCCTGCCAATTGCTGACCATTATATTTACAAGCAGGCTTGTTGTCTTTATTTTTTTCCTGACAGTTAGGGTTAGGGTTAGCTAGGTTGGGCCTTCCAAAAGATACATACATTGCAAGCTACATAATTTGCAAGTATTTCATTACCATTCTAGAGGTTGTACCAGATAGATTCATTTTGATAGCTCTTCAAAAAAGTGAAGTCAATTTTAATCACTTGTCCACTTTTAAAATTCGTGACATTGCCAGGTTTTTGTGTTGGAATCATAAAGTATCATGAGGGGGAAAAAAAAAATGCAGTTATTTAGCACATTTTAATAGGATATTGTAATCTGCACCAAATAGATAGATAGATAGATAGATAGATGGATAGATAGATAGATAGATAGATAGATAGATAGATAGATAAAAGGGGTAGGGAAATACAATACATTAAAATTGTTTACCGCTTTTCCTGCTGTTCACCAGGATTGAAGAAAGTTAGTATTCAGTGAAGTGAAGGTTTCCGTTGTTAGAATTTCTAAAAGTGCAGAATGTTTCTCTCCTGCTGTGTAGCCAACATTTAAGAAGCTAGTTTTCTCTGTGATGTTGTCGAGAGCAATAGTAGCAAATCGTTTAGTCTCTAACCTGTGACAAATATGAATTTGTCACTAAGGTGCGTCCAAGTGTGTTGAAAAGTATAGTCGCAGACCAAGTTCTATAACTATCATCATTTGAACTCTAAAGTGCTCAGCTCAAAGTGAACAGCTTTTGCAAACACTTTGCATTCATTTTTCCTTTTCAAATATAGAAACAGTTACCCTTTTACTGTAACAAGAATATGTATTGTTTCTCCCTCAAATACATTAATGGTCTGTCTTCCTCAGTTTTAGAGCTATGTCATGTTTTACCCTGAGTGGCTGAAAGTGTATGTGGGCTGCAGAAATGCAGAAGTTCATCCCCGTCTTTGGATTTCGTATGTTTCTCAATTCTTGCACTTAATTTGGTTATCCTCCCAGAAGTCAGTGAAAACTAAATGTAGGTCTAGGCACAAACTGCTCTGTTTTCCAAAACCATAAAACTACCACTTTTGTGGGTTTAAACTAGTCACTGGTTAAAAGATGTGGGCAGAGTTTCCCAAAGCACTTAGTAGAATCTTTGATAACACTAAAGTTGTAATAGGTATCTCTATGGTACGTTTCCCAAAAGAATTATTATGCAAGTAGTACAAATCATTTGTAAATTGTGCATGTCTCAAAGCCTTGTAAGTTCATTATGTGCAAGTTTACAGTTTAAAAGAAACAAACATATGCAAACAAGTTATAGGATTGTATTTTTGATAAGCTATGCATAACTAATGCTTAGTCTAATTCCACTCAAGGCTTTATTGAAATATCTTTGTACATTTTTTTTTTTTTTTAAACTAAACACTCTATTGTTGATATCATGTGTATTTGTGTATCTTTTAACCATTTCTTTTGACATAATTTCATGATGTATCTTTTTTTGTCTTAGTTATCGTTGTCAAAATAAAAAGAAAGTCTAAAAATGTTTGTTTAATTATTACACAAAATATTCAACAACTTTGCAAGCTCCCATTTATGATCGTCCTCCTAGGTAACTCAACAGCTTTGAATGAATGAATGAATGAATGAATGAATGAAGGTTAATAACCAAATATTTTGTTTATTACATATTTTTGTAAACAGCAACAACAACAACAATAATAAATAAATAAATAAATAAATAAATACATACATACATACATACATACATACATACATACATACATACATACATACAGGTGCATCTCAATAAATTAGAATGTCGTGGAAAAGTTAATTTATTTCAGTAATTCAACTCAAATTGTGAAACTCGTGTATTAAATTAATTCAGTGCACACAGACTGATGTAGTTTAAGTCTTTGGTTCTTTTAATTGTGATGATTTTGACTCACATTTAACAAAAACCCACCAATTCATTATCTTAACTAATTAGAATATGGTGTCATGCCAATCAGCTAATCAACTCAAAACACCTGCAAATGTTTCCTGAGCCTTCAAAATGGTCTTTCAGTTTGGTTCACTAGGCTACACAATCATGGGGAAGACTGCTGATCTGACAGTTGTCCAGAAGACAGTCATTGACACCCTTCACAAGGAGGGTAAGCCACAAACATTCATTGCCAAAGAAGCTGGCTGTTTACAGAGTTCTGTATCCAAGCATGTTAACAGAAAGTTGAGTGGAAGGAAAAAGTGTCGAAGAAAAAGATGCACAACCAACCGAGAGAACCGCAGCCTTATGAGGATTGTCAAGCAAAATCGATTCAAGAATTTGAATGAACTTCACAAGGAATGGACTGAGGCTGGGGTCAAGGCATCAAGAGCCACCACACACAGACGTGTCAAGGAATTTGGCTACAGTTGTCGTATTCCTCTTGTTAAGCCACTCCTGAACCACAGACAACGTCAGAGGCGTCTTAACTGGGCTAAGGAGAAGAAGAACTGGACTGTTGCCCAGTGGTCCAAAGTCCTCTTTTCAGATGAGAGCAAGTTTTGTATTTCATTTGGAAACCAAGGTCCTAGAGTCTGGAGGAAGGGTGGAGAAGCTCATAGCCCAAGTTGTTTGAAGTCCAGTGTTAAGTTTCCACAGTCTGTGATGATTTGAGATGCAATGTCATCTGCTGGTGTTGGTCCATTGTGTTTTTTGAAAACCAAAGTCACTGCACCCGTTTACCAAGAAATTTTGGAGCACTTCATGCTTCCTTCTGCTGACCAGCTTTTTAAAGATGCTAATTTCATTTTCCAGCAGGATTTGACACCTGCCCACACTGCCAAAAACACCAAAAGTTGGTTAAATGACCACGGTGTTGGTGTGCTTGACTGGCCAGCAAACTCACCAGACTTGAATCCCATAGAGAATCTATGGGGTATTGTCAAGACGAAAATGAGAAACAGCTCATCTCAAAAAATGCAGATGAGCTGAAGACCACTGTCAAAGAAACCTGGGCTTCCATACCACCTCAGCAGTGCCACAAACTGATCACCTCCATGCCACGCCGAATTGAGGCAGTAATTAAAGCAAAAGGAGCCCCTACCAAGTATTGAGTACATATACAGTAAATGGACATACTTTCCAGAAAGCCAACAATTCATTAAATTTTTTTTTTTTTTTTTTTTTAATGGTCTTATGAAGTATTCTAATTTGTTGAGATAGTGAATTGGTGTTTTTTTGTTAAATGTGAGTCAAAATCATCACAATTAAAAGAACCAAAGACTTAAACTACTTCAGTCTGTGTGCATTGAATTAATTTAATACACGATTTTCACAATTTGAGTTGAATTACTGAAATAAACGAACTTTTCCACGACATTCTAATTTATTGAGATGCACTTGTACATACATAAATAATTTTGAATATATATATATATATATATATATATATATATATATATATATATATATATAATACGTTTGTTATCAAACAGAGGATCAAATGGTGCAAATGATTTCTGATGCAGAGACATATATGCATTATACATATTTTCAAGAATGTACCTCTGATCCTAAATAAACACTTATGAAAATGTACTGTATACCATTAAGTGATTAAAACAGCATATGTCTTCATGTAATGAATCACGTAGCTACATGTCGGTTCACTGCTGTTTTTAACTGGAAAGTTATCTTGATTTGCAAGGCAGCCATGGGTGTACGTTCAATAAAAACATTGAAAAGCATTCAACTGTGTCATACATGCCCTCCATACTCCAGATGTTTGCAGTGAACTGAGAGTGATTCACTGCTGCGGGTATGCGAGCCGAGCCATCAAGTCCTAAAGAAAGTCCCCGTCGAAAAAAAGAACCTCAGCGAGCAGGTTTATTTATTTATTTTTTTTTGGGAATATCCGTGTATATTTAGCTAATGACCATCGCATTTGTCAAGTGTTTAATTATCACACAATACTTACCACACTTCGAAAGTTCCTGGTTTCTTGGCTAACATTATATTTAAGAGTCACACTTTAATAGAAAAATTGAAGAACCACCAAAAGCTTTAATCAGTTCTGTAGTCATTGAATCCAGGATGTCCCTTATTCCACGGCACTAAAAATTTATACTTGAGAAATTCCTGGAATGTGCTAGAAAGAAAAAAGAAAGAAATAAAAAAAATAATAAAAAAAATAATAAAAATAAATAAATGCTAGAAAAAAAATAAAATAAATAATAATAAAAAAATAAATAAAATAAACATGGATTTATAATTGTATTATTGTATTATTGTCTCTTGGGTAGTCAGAAGATGATTGCAAGTGTAAATAGATGAAGACAAAGTTATATTTGTTATATCCTGCAACTTTATACTTCAAAATGTAACTATAAATGTATTCCAATATGTAATATTTATTTTTATTATTTTAGCTTATTATTTCATCTTAAATACACTGTCAGTGTATTACTTTTTTTAACATTCTTTGTTGTTCTGTGAAGTATTATATATTACTACTGTATTATCTGATGCTCAAGAGTCACTTCACTATGAAAAATAAGGACTACTGTAGCTGCATAACTGGATGCATTAAGCATGAAATGGAGGAACTCTGAAGGATAACTCACTGGCCACACACCAAAATGTTATTTTATGTGTCAATAGGTCAATTAATACTGTGTCCTGGAACTCAAAACACCAACTAATCTATAATGTTATGTTTCATGTGGATTTATTCTGGCTGGGGATTTTAAAACATGATTTTTGAATGTTACATAAGCAGTGTTGAATATGTTTTAGTAATTAAGGTTTGCACTTTCAGAAAACTGCAGCTTTGGTGTATTCACCAGCTACAGCTGCTGGCCAAAATACATGCCTACAAGCCAAAATTTGATCCATACACTTCTTCAAAGCACAAAACACTAAGATTTTTCTAGTAAGGCATGGAAAATCGCTGTCAGTCAGTGAGCAGCAAGTGTTTGGTTTTGTACCGCTTTCAGAAAGGGGCTAAAGTGGTATTCAAAAGTTAAGGAAGCCGTAGTCAAATTACATGCTTAGTTGATTTTCTAAGTGAAAAGAAGTTAGTACAACCCCTGCTGTGGCCATATCTGAACTTGATACATTTCACTGAATTTTAAGGCACAGTTAAAAAAAGGAATGAAAATAAATAAATAAATAAATAAAGTAAATAAATAAATAAATAAATAAAAAATCTGTTTAAAAATACACTTTTTAACAGAAATCAAAGCCTCAAGTGCCCTGTATTCAGTTACAGAAACAGGCTCTACTTACCTCTTTTCAAATGCACAGCATGTTTAAGATATGCCTAAAGAATTCTGAACAATCAGGGGCTTGTGAAAGCCATTTAGCCTTAGACTTTAATTCCTTCAAGCATTAAAATATTTATTTATTTAGGACTAAAAAAATATGTGACTGTTTTGTACATTTATGTATAATTTATACATAAAAAAAGCAGAAAAAATGGAATGTATATGGAATGTATGTCTTGTATTAATAAATATTTAATATTTAGAGCAATATTTTAAATTCTCAGCCCTTAAGTAGCTCATGCCTAGCAATTCCTCTCAATTTCTCTAGAATGCTGCAACACCCCTAATGTAAAACAAACCCCCAAAAAATATGATGCTATAACAACTCCTTGCTGGACACATATAACTCTGTGAATAATGAAAATGCTACATTCTGGGACATTTTTCCTCCATTTTATTTTATTTTTTTCCCTGATGCTGTTTTCATTCCTTTTCTATCAAAAGAAGGTCTCTTTTGTCTTTTTTCGTGCTCTGGCCCTGTGGAAAATTTCCTGATTGTGGGAGCTGAATGAGGCTGTTGAGAGGGAGGACTCTAAATCAAAGCCCACAGACAGAGCTCTGATTTCTCTCCTCTCTTTTATTATTTATTTTGTTTTCCTCTGGTGTGTTGTCATTTTCCCGCCTCACTCATCTATTTTGGCTCTACATGGGCTCACTGTCGGCTGCCTGGGCCACGGATCTGCGAATTTCACTTTCACACATACTCTTACGATCCAGATACCCATAGACTCTCTGAAAAGTTTACAGAGATGGTATGAAGAGGAAACAGGCCACTTTTTAAAAAATGTATGGAAGAGATTGCATACAGGACATCTGTATGAAAGGAATTCTTGCCTTTTTTCTTTGAAAAAGCTTGCCACATTATTGCCAAATCTTTGCTAGACCAACCTGAAAAAATTGCATGGTTTGAGCTAAATAAACTAATTTATTCAAATCAGATTGTATTGCCTGTTTGACATATGTAAAAATAATAAATAAATAAATAAATAAATCACAAACTCAAGCATGGCAAAGAGTCTAATTTTAGTCTTTCTGCAATCAAGCAGATTGTATCTGTACTTTCACAGAAATTAGCTGCATGGAGGTGTTACCAAGATTGCCACTGATTGCTCTAAAAGTTCTCACTGGAAAATAAAGTCTAAAATCATAATTCAATATGAATTAGATGTTGCATCTAATTTTGTATTTAATAAGTCCGCATTATCTGAGATGCTAATTTTGTTTATGTTTGTATTATGTTATGTCAGTGTTTGTCTATTTTGTGTCTATCTCATTTATCCTAAGGAATTTTATGGGTCTCATTTATTTTAGGTGTTCTTTTTTTTTTTTTTTAACTACGTTCTACTTACACACACACACACACACTTGAATTTGTGGTTTACGGGGACTCTGCATAGGCGTAATGTTTTTTTATACTAAACCTACCCCTTACAGGAAACTACTGGCAATTTTTGAATTTCATAAAACACCGTTTAGTATGTTTTTAAGCCTTTTGTTTTACGGGGACACAGGAAGTGTCCTCATAAACCATGTTTACGTTGTAGTACCCATGTCATTATACACATTTGTGTCATTGTAAACCATATATTCCAGTACACACACACACACACACACACACACACACGAAAAAAAAAAAAAAAAGATTTTAGTGTCCGTTAATCATGTTACATGTACTTAATATAGTAAATTAAGCATTATTACATGCAGCTAACCCTAAACCAAACTGCAATCCAAACCCTAACCCTATAGTAAGTACATGTTGTTAATTAATATTACTCAGTACTTAATTGTATAATTACACTGTAACAAGGACATCTTAAGACAAAATTTAACCAAAAATAGTTTATACAATGTACTTATTGTAACTAAAAAAAAAACAAACAAAAAAAAACAACAACAACACTTTTGCTGCTATTGATGTGGTTACAGATAGAGAACTTAATTACAATGTAAGTATAACATGTAAGTACAACATAAATACATATGTACAAAATATGTTTATTGTATCAAATGAGTTAATTAAATACACTTAATGTACAGTGGATACAATTTTAGGAAAGCCATCAAATAAAAATATATTTCTACATTGCTGAGAACTCAATTTCAAAAACAATAAAATCTGAGGAATAATATGTTGACATCTGGCTGGTGGAACAAGTGGAGATTTTGAAGTCTTTTGCTCTTTGACATACATGTATCTTTCTCTTTGTTTGTTTCTCCAGGGCGGTTTCTCACAGTGAATGGCTCAGCTCTGACAGGGCCATGGGTTCTGAGCCCTTGGCTACGTGCCACCCATCGGCCCTGTGGTCTGGATATCACGGTGTTTTTGCACCCCAGGCAGAGTGGACGTTACACTGTCTGGCTCATCGAGAGGGACAAGCCACCACTTGCTCTCCTCACCACTGAGCACCCTCATGTCATTGGGTGAGTTTCTCAAATTCAGAGATGTTGTTACTCAACTCTTGAACCTCATGACATCGAATTTGATATACACAACACTACACTGCCGAGACCTTTCGCTTTGAGTGCAGTTTTTGCACAGGTTAAAGATTAACTATTGAATCTTCGCAGTGTATTGTTATTACACTGCATACAAGGCAACATTATGCCTTTATTCTTTTTCTCTGCAATTTGCTCCAAATAATTCAGCTTGAATCCATTAATGTCCATTCAAACTTTTTTGTAGACAGTAGATACTATTAGCATTAAGTATTCACTGTAAACTATAAATAATAATAATAATAATAATAATAATAATAATAATAATAATAATAATAATAATAATAATCACTGTTTAATTTAGATGTGTTACCATTTTAGTTTACTTTTTTCAGTAAATGTATCTGAGTGAAACTTAATATTTAAATAGAAAACGTGTAGGCTGACACTTACTATATACACCAGAAATTGATCGGACTGTGAGTGGATTTTTTAAAAATGTCTTTATTTATCTTTTACAATAATATGTATCAAATGAATCATGCACAGTATGTGTAGTAAGTAGGTTCATTGTTGGTTTCATGACAGTATTCTTTCACAAGCACTGGTATTTCCTTCTGGGAAAGCAAATCTTGCATTTCATGCATTTATTCATTTAGTATACACTTTCATCCAGAGTGACAAAGTGCATTGATTTTATCAGTATGCATATTCCCTGTGATCTAAAGTATATCTAGTTGTATTTTTGAGCTTCTGAATGTTTATCTTCCATTTTGTATTCGTGATGTAAGCAATTGAGGCAAATGGCATCATCAAAATATATATATTTTTTTTCATCTTCTATAGTATAAAACAGTCAAAGCATAACGTTTAGTTTGATTAGCAACACCTCCAGTACTTCCGCTGAGGTTAACAGCCGTTAGATTTGTCTCTGTGTCCTTGAGATTCTCTTCTAGTCCCCAGCAGCTTCCTGTTTGTTGGATTTGCCTCTGCAGAGGAACTCTGTCTTACAAGACTGTGTGGCATATGAATGCGTTCAGCCATGCGTGGCATGTTCCGATAGGGAAAAGTGCTCCTACTCATTATAGCATTCCTCTTGAGGTCATTATTTTTGATCAGCCAACCAACCCACATATCTGTATGCAATTCTGCCCTCGCTTGAGGTCAGCTCTTGTCCAGTGTATTCAATAAATTCCTAGAGCAAAAAATGAGCAGGTCACTTTGTACATTGCAAAAATTACGTATATGGTACTATTCATGAAATTGTTTCGCACAACAACGACAAAATAATGCAGAACACATTTTTGCATTGTGACTGTGCCATTTTTTCATCATTAGGCTTAGTACACATGCAAACTAAAATCTGACCATTGCCTTTTTTGAACAGCATGTGAAGTTCATTCTGTTCAAAAAATGTTTTGCTCTCCGACCAGCTGCTATTCAATGCAATTTGGCATATATTCAGTGGATTTTACTAAATCATTTAAAAATGATTTAGCAAAATGAAATGTTTTGCTTTGCTTCTTCTCTCCACCATACAGTATAACAGAACAGAGGCATTAGGCCTGTCTTTTGATCGTCTTTGTCCCTTCATTTATGTCTTGAACTATATAAAGACCACAGTTGTATTTGCATTTGCAAAAATTAGGTTATGGAGTTCTTGTAAAGCCAGAATGCCACTTAACTTAACTTAACTAGTAACTTATATTTGGAATTTCTTTGTGGAATGCTTATTGGTGAGTCACGAAACAGAGAAAGGAAAAGTGTGTCAGACGGCAAAATTAAATACATATGGAAATTAAAACATTCAAACACCCCGAAGGCTCTTTTCACCTGAGAGATTATGTGCTCTAGAAAAGGCAGCGCACCTCAGTGGCTAAGACAGCCTGTTGTTCACTGCTACGAAACAAAATGAATGTTGTGTCACAAGATTAGCTTTCTGTTCATTAGTCTTTCCTGCAGCTATCAGACAAACACCCCAGTAGTTTAAGAAGGAGTTACTGAAACATAGAAAGAGGATCTGTCAAAGATCACAACTGTGGAAAAAAAAACAAAAAAAAAAAACATACATTTTCCCATTGAAAGTCAAAACCCTTCAGTGGTTTCTAACCGTAACTGAAATCTTTTCCACTTTTTTTTTTTCCTGCCAAAAAGCTAAATAGGAATAAACACCACCATAGCACTTTCATAAACACCTGTTTGTCTGTATGCACTGCATAATTGTACTGATCCACAAAGTCAATGCGTCCAACAACAAAAGGTTGAATTTGATGACATTTGAAATTTGTTTCTATTTTTAGTTATTAATGCATTCTTTTTTCCTGTACTGACAAATCAACATCCAGAAACATAACTATCCATTTTATAAACTGACTTTAGTCATAATTCCGTAACTGCTCAAGACTCGTGTTATGCAAAGAATCGACACTAGAAGCATTATGCATAAGCAGTTGAAATTGCATTGTATAAAACCTTTACATATTTTACAATTAGCTTTTTCAGAAGATCATATGCTGTACATGCTTTAGTAGGTGTGTCATGTAATATATTACCAATTAATTATAAATAAATAATGTATTATAGTATTACCTCACATCACTGGTTCCTGAAAAACTAACATGATATCTATTACATTTCCCTTTGGCCAAGCCTAGAAGTGAGGTCTTTGCTATAACTGAAATTCCACAAGGATGTACACATAGTTAAGTGGTTTGAGCTGCCTGTACTTTTCTTGGTGTTCAGAGCACAATATCTAATCATGGATTGCAATCTGTTTTGCTAATTGGTCTCATTTGTATTGTTGTGCATATCTGTTGGGCTTTGGACCATTGTATTTTCTGAGGATTAACACTTGTTTCAATCAATTAGCGAGGGCTGATATATTGGTCAGCCAATAAAAGACTGTAAGAGGGTTTTATTAGAGGTTTGTTTCATAGGAACGTGTTGATGTGTTTAAATTGTACATTACTAGATGGATAGCCTTGTTACAGTGTAATTATACATTTAACTACTGAGTAATATTTATTAACTACATGTACTATATGGTTAGGGTTAGGATTAGGGTTTGGTTTAGGGTTACTTGCATATAATTATGCATAATTTATTGTTATTATAATAGTAAGTACATGTAACGTGTAACAAGGACACCTTAAAATAAAGTGCTACCCAATTTTCAACTAAGTGATTTCTTTCATACAAAACAAAAACAGCCAATGATATCTTTTAGTAAATATCTATAATTTGTTTCTCCTGGATGGCAATGAGATTTGTTTGACAGCAAATATAGATTTTTGCTCAAATGTCCTTCTTCTTTTTCCTCATTATGTAATGACCCTTGTAATCTCACATCTCAAACTACTCAAATATCCCAAGGTACCAAAGACTGCAATCAAAAGTCAGAGATTTAATATTAACTCAACACTTGCTGTTCAAATTTTTCCATGACCAACCTATCCACGTTAATTTTATAGTTCTCTAAAGGAGGCAGATGGTTGTAACAGAGTTGTAACACTTGGCAGTTTAACCACTTAAGAGCCGGGCTCACACTGTGCGATTTTAGGATTGTAGGATTGTACTTGTCAGACTGTACGAACATGATGATCATGTCACACTATGGGACCTCAGTTGTAATTAATGTCAGACTGTACGACAGTCGAGACGAGTTAAAAACTGGTGCGCGCAAGAAAACTTGTCCGGAGTTTTACATTATCAACCCATACACGTCCAGTGACTGTGAATTGCATTGCATGTGGGACCGAAATGTTGGCTATCATGAAAAGTATATGAACGGCGGCAATACCGGCGTATTTAAGAAGAATAGTGTATGCAGCTCTACACACCCACATGAAAACAGCGGCGCAACCAGTGTTTATATATAAAAGGCAACATATCAGATGAATTCCGTGAGCGGAGGACGGGAGCGCTGGAGTTTATGGCGGATAGAATAATTCTCTAGCATAATTCTGCTCATAGGTTGTCTTGAAAAACGGAGACAGTTTGACATTCATCGTAGGGGTAGTCACACTGCAGGACTGTGTGCCAAATCTTCTGACACTGCCAGAATTTTGTCGGAGGTGAAATTTGATCACAACAGCCATTAATCGGCTGTCAGTGAACATGTCAAACCACTGATCAAAGACTATAGATTTTAGCCTAGGATAATAGGAATCTTTTAGGATTTTCAAAATTTGTCCCAGATGACCAAATCATGGCCAAAATCGCACAGTGTGAGCCGGGCTTTAGGTAAGTGTTTTCCAAATTAGTTCTCGGAGACACACCAACAGTACAAATTCAGGGGTGTTTTTCCCAAAAGCATAGTTAGCCAACTATGTTTGCAAGTTCTGTCGTTACCAAAATACAGAATTATAATGATTTTAAAATTTTAACGTGATTCTCAAAGCCATAGTTTCAATGAAGATTCACAAACAGCACTGCAATGTTGTGTGGTTGGAACTACAGCCCTCAACCTGTGATTAAAACAGACCGATCTCACAGCAATTCATACGTATTTTACGAGGTGGCTAATTCGTACAAATTCGTACGACCTCACTCGTACAAATGTGTACGAGTATTTTATGTATTTTACGAGTTACCAATTCGTATGAATTTGTACGAATGACCTACACCTAACCCCGCCCCTAAACCTACCAGTCACTGGGGTTTAGAAAAATCGTACAAAATCGTACGAGTGAGGTCGTACAAATTAGCCACCTCGTAAAACACGTACGAATTGGTCGTGAGACTGTGTTGGATTAAAAGCATAATTTCCTGATAGTATGACATATGGACTTAAATTGATCATGCTCTTGAGCAAAATAAGCAAACTGATATGTAGTGCAATCTATATCTTTCATACCATACTTTACAAATTTCATTCTACGTCTTGAGAGAGAATTCAAGCACTATTTATGAAGAGTTTGCATGTGCGTGTGTGCTCTAGTACCACTGGGGAACATAACAAAAATAGCAAAGCAGTATTTGGATGGCATGTTCATTTACAGCAACAATCTTAAATTAATTTGATCTCAAACTGATTAATATCACTCTACCACATGCTTGACTTCATTAACAACAGTTCTGACCAACGTGGTTTGAATGACAGATGTGTGACAATGTTCTTACATATTCACGAAATGGTTGTGACTAGTTGGTTATTTTTATTTATTTATTTATTTATTTATTTTATTTGCAGTTAGGTCAATGCATTTTAAATTTCAGAACTGATATTATTTGAATAACAATGAAAAAAAAAATATATATTTTTTTCCAACTTGTTTACTGCTTTAGAATAAAGTGTTTTGATTTATTTATATTACACATTTTAAATGGGGTGTAGTTAGATGTTGAGCAAAAATCATTTTGATCAAATTAATTTGACAAAATAAATTGTCAGTATTTTCTGTTGGTATTACCACCTGCCCCACCTACTGTTAGAGCCAGTGTTAATTTCGTTGATGAATAATTTTCATCATAATTTTCGTCTATGACATTTTTTCACCAGTGATTTGAGACCATAACGAAATAAAAACTTATTTTGAATGACGAAAACTATAACAAAAATCTATTGACATTAAAACAAGACGAAAATGTTAGGGAAGGATGATTTTGGAAGAGTCAGGAGTCTATTTCTCAAAAGCACATATGGTCACAAGTTCCGTCGTTACCAATAGAGTTCAATGGAACTAACGACCATAGTTGGCTAACGATGCTTTTGGGAAACGCACCTCAAAATGAATCTCCTGCATGGCTGGGAAGTCAGATGCACACATTTGAACCTACTGATCTATCCAGATGGACATAAGCTAACATAAACTTCCTGCGCGTCTCATAAAACATTCAAAAATGTCAACATCTAGGAGTAAGAGAAGAGCCGACATAGAGATAAATTTGAAAAGCATGACAACACAAAACAGAGCTCAATTCGCCCCAGTTCCCTGAGTGCACGCACCTGAATCATGCACACAGAAAAGCACCTCTCAGACACTTAATGTTTTACACTTAAAATAATGAAGAATGTGGTAGGCAAGTTGTTATAAAGAATGCATATTACATAACCATTGGTATTTCACTGTAAATAGGACCATGTTCTTGTTCTTTATGAGAAGTGGTTTTATTTAATTATAAAGGCCTGTTGTGTGTCACAGCAGTTAAATCTGTGTCTATGATCAAACCTTGATATCAAACCTATATAATGAGTTTGGAAATTTTAGAGAAATGCTTAATAAATGCATTACACTGTAACTAAACCCATTTGATTTTAGGCAACTGCAGCTACTGTAGATTTAGTTGACTAAAATCTCATGATATTTAGTAAAAGTAAAACAATTCAGATTACTAAAATATGACTAAAAACTAAATGATATTTTAGTCAAAAGACTATGACAAAAACTAAACCAAAATTTGCTTTAAAAATTAACACTGGTTAGAGCTCACTTTGACATCACTGTACACAGTTTAGGGACAGAGGTCATAACAAAACATAACTAAGCATGAAATTCCATCACTAAACCTAACCTTCAGTCAAGCTTAAGCTCACATACAAACATGGACAAATGAGACTGCATGAATTCAACAAAACATAAAATAGTTACAAATTTCCATGAGAGCGCTAACAATATCTGTTGCAACATTAATTGTTACTGGATAAATGTTGTAAAATTATAGTAAATTTTCCACTCTAACCAATGAATTACAAACAATAAAGCAAAAAGTATTAGAACTATTCATGGTTTCCCTTACTCTTACTGTATGTCAACAATTGTATATTGCTTGCCAAGCAATATACTTGCAAATGCTTGCCAAAATCATAAGTTTCAATAACAATACCCAACTGCTTTGCAACATCTGGAAGTCAGGCTGCACAGGTTTTTATCAGTCCATCAAGAAGCAAAGTTGTGTTTATAAGGTACTTGACTGCTACAATGAGCTCTTCTGAGCCTAAATCACTGGATCACAAGTTTGTTACTTCTGGGTAATACAATTTTCTTTTGGGGCGTTTACTTTGAAAGCCATCTCATTTCTTAAAGGTTTCTTAAAGGTTTGTTGAGCTGAGTTTGAAGGAAGATTTTGCTGGTACTAGGGAGGTTAGCCAAGCAGTCAAATCCCACCAACAACACCAGTGCCACTGGGAGCTGAACCCTTCACTGCTGACACAATGCATTACCTCCCAAGTCACTTCTCATTACTTGAGTAGCAGTCATCACAAAGGAGGCCGAAGACCCTAATGGTGACTCATTCCTCCATTGTGTTTCTACACACCACAGTCAATAGCCTCCACCTTTTCTACAACCTCCACACAGAGGGGGTCAAAATCTCCCAGGCTTGTAGACCCCCTCCGAACCCTTCACTGTCACCCCCTCCTCTCTCTGCGGTCGTCTCCAAGGACTAGAGGCGTCAGGCGGTTTCCATTAACTGGAGAGTACAAGAGGCATAAATACTTTAGTGGCAAACATGAAAATCGATAAATGCTTGTCATCCATTAAGGAACTTGCTGTCATTGCAATGAAACATTTACAGATGCTCCGCTTCGTTTCATAGACATAAATCATACACAGTCATGCATTTATTCAATTAATTTTTTGTTTGTTAACCTGTCTGTTTATGTTCATCTGTACTGGTGTACGGGACAGAGCTGCAGTACAAGGGCCTTACACGTAGTCCCCATTGAAGCTTTATAAATCAATTAGATAATAATATTTTCAAGTTCATTTTGATTTAGACGCAGTATAGTGAGCTGTTTGCCTTGTGATTATTTTGTCTAATTTTAACAGCTTGACCCATTTAAGGACAATTTGTGGAAATTTAGGGAATTTAGGAAAATGATAGATGGGCACTATTGACGAGGTAATGGGGCTGTTAAAAACAAAAAAAACAAAAAAAAAAACAAAACAAAACAAAACAACAACAAAAAAACTGTTATGTGGACACAGTCTTGAAAATTACCACAAAACTAGCTTTTAGAAGTTAAACAAATGTAAGGATAAAAAAAAAAAAAAGTTTTAGTGAGCAAAATAATATGAATTATTTTATAATTTATGGTGAAAAGATTTTTCTTTCTTTCTTTTTCTTTCTTTCTTTCTTTCTCTTTCTTTCTTTCTCTTTCTTTCTTTCTTTCTTTCTTTCTTATTTATTAATTAATTAATTAATTTATTTATTTTCAGTTACATAGACAGCACATAATTATATAATTATATAATTACAAATAGTGGTGTTTTTTGTTTGTAAGGCAAATTTTGTGCAATGTCTATACATGTTTTTAGCCATTTGTTTATGGAAAGTTCCAGTTTTGATAATCTTCATTTCATCATGTGGTTGTTTTAAAAAAAAAAAAAAAAATGGGAAAGTGATGGGAAATTTGATCCTTTTCGGTAACCTGATTCTGTTGTACAGTTTGTTTCAATGAACTGGTTCAAATAACCAATGAGTTGGCACAAGCCAGCATCATAGGATCTTGTACTCCTGGATATTGGTACATTTTGAGTTGGAGTGACTGTTAGGCACGTCCAAAAGTGAGTTTTGATTGAGTAACTCATAGATCAGTGCTGGCTCGAGCTGTGTCAGATGGTTCAGTCTGATTTGGTGAACTGGTTCATCTACAGTAGTTCACTAAAAAGAACTGGTTGATAAAAATTAGTTTGAGAATCAGACATCACTACTGCTGTGGTACACTTTCAAAAATTACAACTAAATAGTAACTAATTACACCTTAACCCTAGTAGCATAAAGGTACATATTAGTATTCCCCAAGCTAGGGGTGTGCGATATGACGATTTTTGATAGTTGACGATAAAAATGTCTCCACGATCTGCTTTTGGATAAATATCGTAGTATCGTGCTACAGCACACATTCTATCAATTACAGTTCTGGCGCCTCCGTATTAATATACTGTACAACACCACATACATTCACATCAGTGTTAACTCAGCGGTAGAGTTACTCTCACGGGACACTGTACGTATTCGCAATCACAAAAGTACATTATTTGCGTGTGTTTTAAAGCCTTGCCAGTTAAACGTTTCATTCAGGCACTGGTCTGATGTGCAGTTTTACTGAGCCCGTACACCTGAAGCGTGCGCACTAAAAAGCCTGTCTAACAGCGCCTGATTACTGAACTAAGTTATCTTTTGCGCTAATACTGTCAAAACACACATGGCTTATGTATAGACTCAGCTGGTTATGTCTAAAATGAAAGTAAACTGTTCTGACAAACAGATGCCTGCCTGTATATTAGATGCGTGCAAGTCTTAAGAGACAGAACTAAACTTGCTGCCGACTGTCATTAAAGGGATAGTTCACCCTAAAATTTAATTTCTGTCATTATTTACTCATTCACATGTTGTCCCAAACCTGTATTAATTTCTTTCTTGTGCTGAACACAAAATAAGATATTTTGAAGAATGTAGGTAACCAAACAGTTGCTGGTCCACATTGAATTTGATAGTAGGGAAAAAATTAATTAAATAAATAAAAAAAAACAAACACAAAAAAAAAAATGTGATATGATATTTTTGCCATATCGCCTGCTCCTACCCCGAACCTGATAAACACAATAGCTATGTCCGAAATCACATACTCTCTGAGTAGGTACTTCTTTTGATTTTTGATCCTAAGCTGCTCAGGACCAGCTAAGGACCAGCTTAAACCAGCTCAAACCAGCAGCCATGATTCAAAACATACCTAATCAGGATATGCTGTTTTTTTTTTCTTTTTTTTTTTTTTTCAACAGGGGTGGCTTCACTGCAATTCACAACTCCTTTCCCGTGGCCTCAGGGGATCTCAACAAAAGTAGTAGTTTATCTGGAAACATGTTTTATGAATGCTGTGAATGCGGACGTACTACTCTTGTCACATACTGTTTTTGCCTACTGCTGAATAGTAGGGAAGCATACTTAATTGGGTGCAGCCAATATTTGAAGCTACACAATCAAGGACACATGCAGATTAATTACATATTTGGTAAGAGCTAACAGCTTTGCCTGGCTCTGGCATATTTCATGGGATTTTGTTTGTTCCTGGCCTTGTGACTCTGTTCCTCAGCTTTCCATTTAGCATCTGTCGGAGCTGACCCCTCACTGCTGATGCAGAGCCACCCATGCGTAGTGCCGATGGGTTGGAAATGACCCTGACTTTCACAGTCTGGGAAGAAAGCCAGGAGCTTCACATTCATCAGCACAGCTTAGGAACTAAACAGGAGGCAAATACTACCTAAGAGAGGTCTGCCAATTCCATGCACAACAAAATCCATTCATGTGTAGAACTGGACGTGCGGCGTTGGCCAGCATGGTTAGTGTTTGTAGTTTGGTTTATTTTGTAACGATTAAACGGGACAAAGGTCTCCAGATCAATATTGAGTCTAGAAGATCTTCATCCGTTATGCAAGCACAGCCATCAAAGGCAGTGTCAAGACATGATGTGCCACTGCTACACATCTCCCCCTACTTTCAAAGAGCTCCACTGACAACCGTAATGAAGGTATTTAGTCTAACAAGTGGTGACAAACTCCCGCAAGCTCTGAGACAGCAGACGGGAGGAAAATAGAGTCATTGTCACTGCCAAGTAAAACAAAGGGAAAGTTTTGCGCACAGTGGGTGTTTTGTTAGGACCAACTGCCTGAATATGATCCAAAAGAAAGGCTTTCCCCTAACTCTCTTTCAACCCATGTCTCTCTCTATTTTTCTTCCTCGCACTCTCTCCTCTTTGAGACGATGCTGTTTGAAGTGTAAATACCCAACTCACCTGGCGTGCGGCTCGGCAGCCCTCCCCCCAACAACCCTTCTTTTGCTCCCCTTTGGCAGCACGGTCTGGGCTCCCAGAAGCGATCATCTGCATCCTGCTGTTTCATATGCAAATCCGCCTCCCCTCAGCATCCTCACTGCCACGGCTATCGCAGCAGCTTCGCTGATGTATAGCGGCCGCTAAAAGGTGCGTCAACAGAGGGACGTGGAAGATGTTGAATTTGGAGAACGGGCACTTCACAGAAGCGTGTGCCGTCAGGTGCATGTCGAAACATTTCAGGTGCTCGAGAGAGAGAGAGAGAGAGAGGGAGAGAGAGAGAGAGAGAGAGAGAGAGAGAGAGAGAGAGGAGAGAGAGAGAGAGAGAGAGAGAGAGAGAGAGAGAGAGAGAGAGAGAGAGAGAGAGATGCATTGTGCCGGTGCAGGTGTTTGTAGTTTGTTATTTGCTGCGCTTGTCCCAATTCTGTCCTTGCCGCACGCTCCCTATCTGAGTCACTTGGCAGCGACTGCTTCCTCTGAGACTGAAATAAATGTAAAAAGGGGGAAAAATACAGTAAAAAAAAAAAAAAAGTTCATTTCTAATGTTGTTTACTTATTTACAATAGCCAATCAGTGACAAAAAGGTGTGATTTTGTATACACGTTGAATGGAGATTTGGAACAAAATCTTTTGATGAAGAATTGCTTTGAGTGCTGTTAGGCCTCACGGCTATTCAGAGCTATTTGATTGTAGCAAGTTCAGCAGGCAATGTGAGGATAGGGCAATAAAAACTTTAAACATGCCATAATTATGTTCCTTTCATCTCATAGTTCTCATTTTTCTTCTCAGACAGAATTATATTGTTCATACAATATTACTGCTTCATGTCTCTTAAACTTTCAGAAGCTTAAGATTGTTTTATGCATTTAAAGCACACAGAGATGATATCTTGTTTTTATAATCACTCAGTGCTTGTTTGGAATTTTTCATGCAAGATTGATATACAGTGAGTCCAAACGTATTTCACTTTAGTGAAAATTCCTTTATGTGTCTTATATTTTATATGCATATTAAAATGATTTCAGAAGGATCATGTGACACTAAAGACTGGAATAATGACGGCTGAAAATTCAGCTTTGCCATCCCAGGAATACATTACAGTTTAAAATATAAAATAGAAAAGTTTTAAATTCTAAAAATGTTGTGTATTTTACTGTATATTTGATCAAATAAATACAGCATTTTATATATTAATATATGCATTTTTAATGATTTTGAAAATGAGTCAAACAAGATACCAATTCCACTTTTTTTTTTTTTTTTTTACTGTTCTCTGTAAAAAAAAAAAAAGTTGACCTAACTCAAAAAAAAGAAAAAAAGAAAAAAAAGAAATAAAACTTTAGTTCATCTAATTTAACACAGGCGCCAGTGTTAAAAGATCTGTTAGAGCAACCAAAGATTTTTTAGCATTTAGCAATGCTAATATTTTTTAACAATCCTCTTTCTTTTAGATTTATGTTTATTTTCAAAGCCTTCTACATAATAAGGGTAGTATTTGCTTCTTAAACCTAAAGGCAAATATTTATGTTAATAGACAAATGTAGTAAACAAGTTGCAATGAGATGCACATATACTGTACCTCAGCACAAGATTATTAACAAATTTTAAATCAATAAAAATATGAACTCTAATCTACATGACAGCTAACTGACAGTGACAGCAGCAGCAACAGCAGCAGCATAAATTAACAAACAGTACAATTTAAAACAATGATAATATTTTAAATAATAATTAACATAAAATGTTTTCAAGCTGCAATGCATGCTGGGAACTTGTGAAATATTGTTCAGTGTAAAATTGTTTGTTCAGATGACTCAATTTGAAAAGCTGGGAGAACATTTGGTTATGTTGTGAAAAAATACTTGAGTATCTAAGTAAGGTACACAAAACTTTTGCTAGCGACATGTTCAGAGTATTTTTGTTCAATTCACATAAAAAAAAAATAACTGACTTCTCCTACTAAAAATTCTTTGTTCAGGCTACTTTTTTTTTTTTTTTTTTTACATTGGTTAGTAGAACTTTTCGAAAGTTGGATTTTTTACAGTGTGCAGGAGTCTAATTTAATAACACATACTGTATTTTTTTTCTGCCTAAATGATTGTGTCGACGTTTCTCATTCTGTGCTTAAATGAGGGAAGACAAACTGTCAAACTGTACTACACAAGTGAACCATGTAACATGGACCAATTATCTGTGTCCCGCTGTAAAGCACTGCATGAGCCACTGGATAGCACACTGAGTTTGACTCTCGCAGCTATTTTGATAGCACACTGCGGACCAGTTTCAAAAGTATGCAGACCAATTTTGACACTACTGTCAGGACCACAAAACCTTTGTTCATCACAGAATTCTCCATTGCGAAGTGCAATAGGATGTGAATTAATCTTAAATGGCTGGGCACAAGTTGATAATTAATTTACTGAAATCTAAAGTTGCTTCAGTAAAATGAAACAAAATGGTAGTTGCTAAAGAACACCTCAGTCCAGATATGAATATACTTGTGATGTTGTTCACTGCAGTTCCTACACTATTAACATCTAATTTATACAGTGAATTAAGTTAAAATTAAAATAGTCTGACTGTCCCCACACATAGACTATTCTACTAGCTGTTTCATACCCCAGAATAATAATTTCCTTTCTTTTCATAGTTCCCTTTTTTTTTCTCAGCTGTTTTTATTTCAACTAGTAGTCCCTCACTATATGTCCTTTCAAACTGTAACAAGCTTGAGATTGTTTTATCCACTAAACAGTATCCTGATGTCCTGTTTTTATAGCTGCTCAGTAAATATAGCATAAGAAAATATATTTATGACAATGAGCACACAAGATACATGAACAACACACAAAAATGCTGATTTTTGACGGTCAAAAACAAGTAGTGCATAAGTGGTGCAATTGCAGGGGCAAACAGGACTTGGCTAAACGCAAGACTTTCAGGCATTCTCTCAAATTGTCTGGCAAAATGAATCTAAATAATAATTCTCCAATATAAACCTTTCACTGTGTATTTTCAATGCAGTTATTATTACATTTTCTCAGTGACTCATTATTCTGGGGTCCACAATTTTGTCAAACATTTATATTGTTGTTTATGACCCTGGATATTATAAACACAGTTTTTAATGCAAATTAATAAGAACTAGGCTATACATCCAACACAAGATGAGGTATTTGTTTTTATTATTCAGATTTTTAATAAATTACACAGAGAAAACAAGTCTAAAATTCAATGATTTGTAAAACCTCTGTTAGCAATTGTATTATTACTGATTAAGAATTTGAAAATATCATTTTATAGACATTGTAAGAGCAGACTTCCGTTTTTAATTTCTGGTACCATTTGTATATAATATAGATTGTATAATAGATCGTAGTGTATTATTTTAGTATAACATATATTAATAGTAAGTGATTTTCATAGTGTACAATTATACTTTGTAGTAAGCAGTAGGGCTGGCATTTAAACACATTTATTTTGTGCAGTGAATTATGCAAACATAACATGATTAAAAAATAAATAATAAAATAAAAAATAAATAATAATAATAATAATAATAATAATAATAATAATAATAATAATAATAATAATAATAATAATAAAAAGTGCATTTTGACCTGCACATAAATTATGTAATAAGACATGTTCCTACCATAATTGAAGAACTTCACACAGTTATTAAACTAAAATGAATCAACAATGAGCTAACTTTAACTAAAAAAAAAAGAAAAAAAGACTGTTTACTATTGTCCTCTTTTAAGAGCTGCTTTACAGCAGAATTGAATTTTGTCTGCATCTTTGAAACATTATTTTCTTGTTTATCACTGTAAAGCTGTTTTGACAATCTGTATTGTATAAAGCACTATATAAATAAAAGTGACTAGACTTGACTTGACCATAGTAGCAATTTAAGCGTAAAGTATCACCCCATATACTACAGTCAATGTACCTTGTCAAACCATATTTAACAAGAACGCCAATGACAAACATCTTGCATTCCAAAACAGCTATTTGGCCTCAGAATGGAACAGAATGAAGTGTTCTTGGCCTGTTTTAAAGCAGTTTTTATCTTGACACAGTGAGGGAAAAACAACAACAACAATTCAACAACAATTCAAGTGTATGGCCCATAAATATACTAAAAAGTATACTTACTAGTGTATTTGAATGTTGTCCAGTCACTAACCACAATCACAAACTAACTAACAAGCAAGTAAATAAATAAATAAATAAATAAAGTTTTGATAAATAATTATTTAATCATTCAATTAATAATTGTGTTTAGTTAAAGCTGAAATACAAAAAAAAATAAAAAATAAATAATAATAATAATAATAATAATAATAATAATAATAATAATAATAAAATAAACTAAATACATAGTCATAAACAAAACATAAAAAAGAGAAATATATATATATATATATATATATATATATATATATATATATATATATATATATATATATATATATATATATATATATATTATTCTACAGTAGCATACTAACTTTCACTAAAATAACACTGGCCAAATGAAAGTCAGTGCTCATTTGAGAAAGACCCCTTTGTGTCTCATAAGAAACTATTTTAGTCGACAGATTTTTGCCTCTCAATGTCAAAAACATGAACACAGTTGAATTAAACAAGTCGCTTTCCCAAGAGTTTAACCTGTGATGAGTGATTTTTTTTTTTTTTTTTTTTTTAGATTAAGTTCTCAATTAAACCTCAAAGAAACTAATCTCCAGAAAGCCTTGAACCTTTGTATTACATTGAAATGTATCCTTAATATTTCCCAAACACACAGACTTTAGAAGCTTTTAGAGGGAGGCGGGATTGGAGAATGCATGACAAGATTTAAAGCTGCTTTTTCAATTCCAGCAGGAAATTGATGCATTTCATCTTAGCACTTAGATCAACCAGTGAGAGAGGAGTTAGAACAAACACCAGAGAGAAAACAGTGATTGGTTTGTGGCGTGTGTGTTTTGCTAAGCACTGTGGCACATGTTACTGACACACCTTTCGAAGCACCATGACAATTTAATTTAAAAATGTGTAGCAATGCAATACCTAACCACATCCACATCACCTCACACACAAAGAAATGCTTGTTTTATGCATGTTGAGCATTTAAACAGGTGTTAATAACAGTTAATGGAGCAGAAACATCAGCTGTGTTATTGTCATTACTGTGGTCCAGGTTAGATTTTGGATGCAGAGACAAAAGCAGCACACAGACAAATGGGGTGGTGAAACAATGCATTATATAATACAATACAAAATCCATGCAAATTATGTGGCAGCCCATTATGATACAAAACTCTGTGCCGCATGATATATGGATACATAACAAAAAGCAGCATGTATTTGGATTAAAGGGTAACAGGAGAAACCACACAACCGCAGTAATGGCAAAAACACTGTGTAGGCGATATTAAAACACCTTCTATAACAGTTTAATGTCCAGAAAGCCATTCATACCTTGACTTCCCAGAAAAGAGGGACAGTGTGTGCTGTTTTGAAACCATTATTGATAGTGGTAATTGAAACAAGTGCTGTTTTGAAAGCTTAAAAGCAACAAATAAAATAGAATGAACTGTGAGCTATCAGCAGTTCAACCCCACTGGAATTGTCACAAAGTGGACCCACTGAAAGTACAGAGCTGCCCAAACTGATTTGTGCTGCACAGTGGGTCATGCCAGTGTTTTTGTCCATATATATATATATATATATATATATATATATATATATATATATATACATACAGCATATACAGTGTTTGGCTTCCTGTTGAGCTCACAACTAAATAAAACAAGCTGCTTGACTACGTAGAAGGATTATTGGAATGGATGGACAGGTGTGAGGTACTTCAGTTCTGAAATGCACAGCTAAATAAAATATACAGTTATTCTTCCCTCTCGCTATTGCTTGCTGTGTGAGCCAATGGTGGGTTGCTAATCCCTGGTAGATGGTTTATCAGTACCTGACCATATTTTGGAGAGCTCCTGTGCGTGAATAGATTTCATATTTTCCTTGTCTGCTGCTACTATTGTTGAGATGCATGAGAATGCTAATGGATATCTTTCTCCAGGTATGGTAGACTTCCTTGTGGAAACCTATTTGAAATACGCTACCATTCAAAGGTTTGGTGATTGGTAACATTTTTTATTTTTATTTTTTTTTTAAGAAGTGCTCACTGAGGCTCACCAAGGCTGTATTTATTTGATAGAAATACAGTAAAGTAGTAATGTATGTTGTGAAACATAAGCACAATTTAAAATAATTGTTTTATATTTTAATGTTTGCAATGTATTCATGTGGCGGCAAAGCTGAATGTTTAGCAGCTATTTTTCCAGTCTTCAGTGTCAAATTTCAGTCAATTTTTTTTTGTATAGTGTTTATCACAATAACAAGATACAAGTGACCCTCCGGATTTTATACCTAGCTATATTGTAGTGTTGCACACATCTGAACATTCAAAGGCAATTAAATTATTTTAATATTGGCCGGCATTGTGCTATTAAGATATTTAAATATTGGTTGATTTTGTTCAAAATAAGAGTAAGAGATTGTTTAAAAAGTATTACTAGAAAAAAAGTCATTCTAATATGCTGATGTGGTTCTCAAGAAACTTATCTCATTATTAAAGGTGCAATAGGAGATCTTGGAAAATGCTAACTTTAGCCTGATAGCACTGAAAGGGAACGTCCCACCCTCCCTGCAATCGCCGTCCAAAGCCATGCCCCCTAAACGCACATACGCTCACAGGCCAGAATACCAGAGACAACATTACTACAATAGGCTGCTACATCATGTGTCATTCACCGGTGAGAAAACTTTATAGTACAGTTAGTAAAAGTATTACAATACCAGAAAGTATGATAGGGTTGTTGATGTTTGCCTGCCATTCTCGCTCTGTCTGCACAGTGTGCGTGAACGCGCTAATGACGTATCTTGTCTGCGCGAACAGGTTGTGCAGAGGTATGCTAATACATATGTTGACAGGCAGGTAGGAAAGTCAATTAAAACGCTCGGACCGAGCATTTTCATTGGACGAACATTTCTTGGTCCCACGTCTTCCACAGAATATATAAATACAGATAAATACATTTAGACCACTTAACTTAATGATTGCTATCGGGATGTGAAGAGACTTTCAATCAGCATAACAAAAAATCTTTCTGAAGACAATCACCTATTGCACCTTTAATGTTGAAAACAGTTGTGCTGCTTATTATTTGATGTTTCATGGATTTGTCATGGATATGTTTCAGGGATTATTTGATTAATAGAATGTTCAGGGACAGTATTAAAATAAAATAAAATAAAATAAAATAAAATAAAATAAATAGTTCTTTTTTTTTGCTTTTAATTAATTGAATACATCCTTGCTGGATAAAAATATACATTTCTTACAATTAAAAAAAAAAAAAAAAAAACTTACCTATACTGAACTTTTGAACAGTACTATAAATCTTAGCAAGTAAATCTTAATATGCAGGAATTAATGTGTGTTGTAATCTCACAATAACTATGACTAACTTATAAATTAGCATTTTGTTAATGATTTTTACTGAAAGTAGTTACAGTCCGCTTATTACACAGACAAACCTCGCTCAGGAGTCTGGGGTTAAAGGAATGTTTTATGGTCAATAGAGGCTAAGCTGTATTGACAGGATCTGTAACATAATGTTGATTACTAGTAAGGCACTTAAAGGGATAGCGAAAATTATGTCATCATCATTTACTCGCTTTCAAGCTTTGCCAAACCTGTGAGTTAGGGCTGTCATAAAAAAATTTTGAATTTCGAATATTCGTCGAATTTAAAATAAAAATCCACATTCGAATGCAAAACATTGCATTCAAATTTTTGGGGTGCATCAGGCAGCCTTATCTGGCGCACGAGATGATGATGAAGATGTAGGTAGGTATCATTGCATTTTAATATTTTTTTTAGCCTATCCATTTGAACCGACTGGATACATTGTTCATTTAAAATACTGTGGAAAAAGAGAACATCAATGCGGAGATTTTGTTGTTTATGTCAAAACTGGAACGAAGCCGTTCACACAAAAGTAACGTTACTCTTTGTGACTGGTTTTCCGTGCTTTGTATTAAACTTGTATGCATGATGCTGTTTTGTTTCTAATTGTTTAAGCAACTTAATTATATAAGGTTAAACATTATTTTAAACATTCTGCACATTTTTCAAAGATAGACGTGTTATTTTATGCTTTGAAGAATCGTGGATTAGTAATATTTTGCTTGATGCGCCCTCTTGTGGCTTCAGGAGAGAAGCCAAAAGCTTTTTGCCCCCTAACTGAAATTATGCCTTTTAAATTCGAATATAATTCTAATTTTGATAATATTTAAGTACAAAATTCGAATTTGGTTTTACAGCCATTTTGACAGCCCTACTGTGAGTTTCATTCTTCTGTGGAATATAAAAGAAGATATATTCGAGAAGATAGGTAACTAAGCTGCTGGTCCCCATTGACTTCCATATGGAGGAAAAAAAAATAAAAAATAATAAATAAATAAATAAATAAAAAATCTATAGAAGTCAATGGGGACCAGAAGCTGTTTGGTTA